>PVKH010004920.1:0-22738 GCA_004027955.1 Chaetophractus vellerosus | reverse complement strand
AGGGGAAGCATAGGAGTTCAGATTTGGACATCTTGATTTGGACATCTTAATTAGATTTCTAAATAAAGATGTCTAGTTGGCAATTGGATATACAAGTCTGGATCATTATAGATAAAAATTAAGTAGTCATCATCACATAGATGATATATATATTTTTTAAAGATTTATTTATTTTATTACATATCTCCCCTTCCCCCCCACTGCGGCGATGCGCCGAGACTGGTCACTGTGCAGGCACGGCTTTCCCCGCTTGTGGGGGGCTTCTGCTTCCATTCACGGCCGGCTTTCAGTTCGCGGGTGGCTGGCTGCGCTCCATTCGCGGGCGACCTGCACTGCCCGTGGCGGCTTTTGCCCTGTCTGTGGCAGCTTTTTACCCTGCCCACGGCGGCTCTGGCCCGCCCATGGCGGCTTGCCATTCTCAAGGCGGTCTGCCCGCTAGGAGAGGTCCCCGGGAACCAAACCCTGAGCCTCCCATGTGGTATGCCGGCGCCCTATCCACTGGGCTATCGAGCCGGCCCCATAGATGATATTTTAAGCAATGAGATGAATAGGCTCACAGAGAGAATGAGTATAGGTAGGAAAAATAAGAGGGCCCACAACTGAGCTCCAAAGTTAGGAGATCTAGGAGAAGAGAAACAAGTGCAAGTTTGCCCATTTACTAGCACTTTTGAGCAGCATAACGAGAGAATATTTTCCTATGTTTTGATACCTGTATTAGTAAACCAAAGGGGTGCTGATGCAAAGTACCAGAAATCTGTTGGCTTTTATAAAGGGTATTTATTTGGAGTAAAAGCTTACAGTTACAAGGTCCTAAAGAGTCTAACTCAAGATATCATAAGAGGAATTCCTCACCAAAATCTGTTCCCATGTGTTGGAGCAAGATGGTTGCCTATCTCTGTGAGGGTTCAGCCTTCCTCTTTCCTCTTAAGGCTCCATGGGCTCAGCTTCTTCTGACCCTAGCTGTGCCTGGAGGGCTTATTTCTTTCTGGGCTAAGCTGCTCTGGTCTCTTCACAAGATCAGTTGTAAACTATTAGGCATATGGTTCATCTCTCTTCCCAGGGCTGCAGGATCAAAACCAACAAGTTCTCTCCTCTTCTGTGTCTATGGAGCTCTCTCTATTCCTCTGTGTTCTCTGTGAGTAAGTGTCCATTTATATAGCCCACCAAGGGGTTGGGGACTCAACCCTGCATGCCATAATAATGTGGAAGAATCAAAGCCCTAATCTTGATTTAATAAAGTAAACTTAAAGCCTCTCGATTTAAATTAATCAAAGGGTATCATGCCCCGAGGACCAGATCAGTTCACAAACATAATCAATATCTCTTTTTGGAATTCATAAATAATTTCAAACTGCCACACTCTACCCTCAGAATTGAAAAATAGGAATTACAATATTTTAAAAATCCTCAATTCAGTAACAATGTTATATACAAAATCACATCACAATCAGTTTAAAGAAACAGTTAGTCTTGGGGAAAATTCTCCTCTGGCTATAGACCTGTGAACCTTACAAAACAATTTATCTGCTTGCAATATACAAAGGGACAGACAAAACATAAACATTTGCATTACCATAAGGAGAATTTTGGAGGGAAACATGAGTCACTGGTCCCCTACAGTTCTGAAAATCTGCAGGGCATTTGCAATTAGAATTCAAAGTCTCAGAGTCATTCTTAAGATGATAGTTTCATTTCCCTGGGGCCTCCTGGAGACCCACATTTTCTACAGGCTGGCCCAATGACCATTTTCTTGGTTCCACCCTCATCAAGCTTCTGGTTGTGACCAAGCTCCAGACCTCACCCTCCAATAACATTGGGGTGGTGTCCAGGCTTTACCCAATCTCTGGGGTAGAGTCTCAATCCCCTTAGTACAGTGAAGTAGAGGCAACATTCTCCCTAATCTCTGGCATATAGGCCCAATCCTCTCAGAGCAATGAGTTAGCAACCTGGCCTTCCCTAATCCGTGGGGGGATAGGCCCAGCCCTTTCAGATCTATTAACCGTTGACTCCACTCTCCCCAACCTTTGAGGAATTTGCTCCACCCTCTCTGTACCCTGGGATGGCAAAACTCTTCCTGAACAGTGGGCTGGAACATCCATCCTCTTCAACTGTGGGGGCAAACTCACCCTCTCCAAATGGGTGGGGTTCCTCTCTTGGCCTAAGGAGATGTCTTAACTCCAGACCTCAGCTTCCACGATTTTCCTCTTAAAGCAGTTTTCTCTTCCATCTCTCTCCTCTGTGTCCCTTTTATTTCAGGCCATCAGTGGTTTTGTTCATACAGCTCTTTCAAAAAGTTTCTTGATTTTACATGAAGGAAGCAGGGGTCCAAGCCATCAGATAGGAAAGCTTTCCACAAGTCTTTCCTGGACAGGTGCTGTGTTAGTCAGCCAAAGAGGTGCTGATACAAAATACCAGAAATCTATTGGCTTTTATAAAGGGTATTTATTTGAGGTAGAAGCTCACAGTTACCAGGCCATGACGCGTAAGTTACTTCCTTCATCAAAGTCTGTTGCCATATGTTGGAGCATGATGGTTGCTGATATCTGCAAGGGTTCAGTCTTCCTGGATTCCTCTCTTCCCCAGGCTTGTTTCTCCCAAGGGCTTGTTTCTCCCCAGGCTCTGCTCTTCTTCTCGCTCCACAAGGCCAGCTGTAGACTATCAGGCAAACAGCTTATCTCTCTTCCCAGGGCCTCTGCTGTTTCTAATTGAGCCTTCTCTATTTCCTCAGGTATCTGCTTCTCTATGTGTTTACTTTCCAGGCTACAGAATCAAAATTCCAAACTCCCTTCTCTGCTATGCAGTTTCTCTGAGTCCCCACCCACCAAGGGGTTAGGGACTCAACATCCTACTAATGTGAAGCAATTAAAGCCTCAGTCATTATTTAATCAAGTAATAGTGAAACCTCTGAATCCAATATAATCTAATATGCCCAGAGGAACAAAACCAGTTTACAAACATAATCCAATACCTATTTTTAGAATTCATAAATAATATCAAACTGCTACAGCTGCATTTTCAATCCTGACTTACAAGTTCTAATTTTATTTAATTCATCAAATGGGACACTGTCATCTGGGGGCTTGGATTTCCAGAGGCTTGGAATTTCCAGAATCAGTTTCTGTTTTCTTTGTGCCCAACAATTCAGTTATCAGTTTATCTCTTTCCTCTAACATTTTGCTATAAGCTGCAAGGAGAAGCCAGGTAGAATTTTCCACATTTAGTTTGGAAATCTCCTTGGCTAAATGTTCAAGCTCATAATTTTCAAATTCTGCCTTCCATATAACATCAGGAGTCAATCTTGCTAACTTCTCTGCAACTTTAACACACAGATCACCTTTCCTTCAATTTCCAATAATACTTTCATCATTTACTTCTAAGTCCTCATCAAAAGTCTCTTTAGTGTCCATATCCCTACCAACAGTCTCTTCAAAGCAATCTAGGCTTTTTCTATCAAGCATCTCATAATTCCTCCAAAAAAATACCCTTTACCCATTTATAAAACCATTCCAGCATTTTGGTAATTGCAAAAGCACCACCCTACTTCTTGGTACCAAATTCTGTATTGGTCAGCCAGAGGGGTGCTGATGCAATGTACCAGAAATCTGTTGGCTTTTATAAAGGTTATTTGGGGTAAAAGCTTACAGTCACAAGGCTGTAAAGAGTCCAACTCAAGGTATCATAAGAAGTACTTTCTCACCAAAGTCTGTTGCTATGTGTTGGAGCAAGATGGTGCCGATCTCTGCAAGGGTTCAGCCTTCCTGACTCATTTTTCTTCCCGCTGTAGGATCAAAGCTGGCAAGTTCTCTCCTCTTCTTTGTCTATGGAGCTCTTTCTATTCCTTTTTGTTCTTGAGTGAGTGTCCATTTATATAGCCCACCAAGGGAGCAGGGACTCAACTCTGCGTGCCTTAATGACATGGTTGAATCAAAGCCCTAATCTTTATTTAATCGAGTAAATATAAAGCATTTTAATTTAAATCAATCAAAGGGTATCATGCCCAGATGAACAGACCAGTTTAGAAACATAATCAATCTCTTTTTAGAATTCATAAATAAATTCAAACTGCCACGATACCCAAGATAAATATTCTATAATAATATTTAATGTTAATGTTATCCCTCTTCTACTCTAGGTGATGGACTTTCAGAAAGAACTGTAGAAATCATTCTCTCAGTTACTTTGTGTATCCTTTCGATAATTCTTCTTGGAACAGCAATTTTTGCATTTGCAAGGTAAGATTTACTTGTGCTCACATTCATAGAATGCTTTATGGGCATTATATCAGTCAGGATCCAAGCAGGAGGGAGAAACCACAACAGTTATTTGAATGGGAAAATGTAATATAAAGAATTGTTAACTAATAGCAATGGTTAACTACTAAGGGGTGTAAAAGAGAACTCTAAGAGTCCACAAGTGCCAAATGCAGTGTAACAGCTACTCTATCAAGGTTGAATAAGAGAGGACAATAAAAGGATTAAGAACAATAAGAACTCCCAGCCCAAGGCTCACATAGTATGGCTACTACAAGCATAAATAGTTTATCAGTGAGCAAATTATGAGAGAGAGCCAGGGCTAGAGCTGGTCTGTACAAGTTGCCCACCAGTATTGGAGGATATGGGCAGGCTAGAATTGGTCTGTAGAAACAGCCTATTCTTGCTGGATGGTGTAAGTGGGAGAGAGCTACTTGGATGGACAGAGCATGCACCTAGTAGGCAGCTAGAGCTCATTCTGGTAGCCTGCTGGGCTCCTGCAATGAATAATAATGATGTAGGACTAGAACCCAGAAGAGAAGTGTTTCCTTATCCCTGTTGCCTGGTGGGGTCACTCTACTGCCCTCAATTGATGAAGCTTAACATTAAGACAGCTGGCAAAGGAGAAATGTGATAACACAAAAGCAGAAGCTGCCTGGCCTTCCACATTTTTTAAAAAATTCATAATTCAGATAGGTTTAACTGAAAATCTTTTAATAAGGTCAACATTTTAATATTTATTCGAAGAGATAATTTGTACAGTAGGAATGATATGTTAAAAATGTTAAACTTCCTTCGATGGTAAAAGTTTACTTTACAGAAATGTCTTTTCAAATATTCCAAGAGTCCTTTCAAATACTCAGTGTCAGGTTCTTAATCCTCCTGTTGTTTACAGGACCTTGGGGGAAATTTAGTTGTGACCCCAAAATCTAGGTTCATATGGTAGATTGTCAAGTTAAAAGGACCTTACATTTGTAAACATAGCCATAATTCTAATATCCTAAATAGCTCAATAGACACTGTTTAATATTAACTAAAGAATGGTGTCCTATATTGTAGTTCCATGCATCATCTATTTCATTTTGAATCTTTTAATTCATCCTTTAAGAAAGGATGGATGGTTTGAAAGGCTCTTGAATTTTACCACACACTTTGCTCAGATTCAACCAGAAGAGGGTGAGAGAAAGTCATTATTCTAGCCACTCTAAAAGATACATTTTTGTATAGGATATGGGCATGAGCAGCTATATTCATATTGTCTCCCAGTTCTTAAGTCTTCTCTGACTTCTCATTTCCTTATAAGATGAATTCCTTAGGTAAGCAGGAGATCCCCCCACCCCTTATTTCCTATGACTTCCTTACCGTTCAACCAAACGGGTCTATTCTTTGTCACCTGAACATTCTTTAAGCTTTTATGCAGCTCTGCTTTTGTTCAGTCAACTGAAAATGTGCTGTCTTCTCCTTCTCCTACTGGAAGACCAAGTCAAATTCCATTTCTTTTATTCCCTTTAAGTATTAAGAGTTGTAATCATGTTTAATTTACATTGTAACTAATCAATTGTTGTCTTGTGTGTTGTAATTTGAAATTTTTTTCTCTTTTTATGATTTTCTACATTTGAATCCTAAATTATAATGCCCTTGAGGGGGTCCACATTTTTTAGTTTCTATTTCATCTCAATATGTAACTCATAGTAAATAATAAATATTTGAAATGAGAACTGTATAATACTTTGTAATATCTGTACCATGTCATAGTGAAAGAAGCACGTAAAGGGCTTAAAATAAAAAGACTTTGGTTTGACTCCCAGCGCTGGTATTTATTAGCCATGTGACCTATTTTTGAACCTGAGTTTTCTGACTGATAATAAATATAATATTACATACTTCATAATATGGTTATGAAAATTCAATAAGATAAAAATTTATGTGTTTTAATGTATGTAAAAATGTTTTGTATTTATAAAACAATGGAGCTGTATTTTTTCACAGTGTTGATAGCACTGAACTATTTGCACTTTGGCATACTTGCCTTTTGTGACAAATTTGAGAGACAGCTAGGAGGAAAAACAAGCTCACAGCATCAGTCTCATTTGCTCTATATTTTAAATATACCAGTGGCTCAAGTCTTGAACAACTAATTCTCATTAAAATTTGGAACTTCACTAAAATAGCTCTTTGGAATTAAAATAAGGAGAAAAATTTTTTGCTTTAAATTTGCAGCATATTCAGAGAAGTGAATCCAACAAAGTAATTATGTGACTAAATATCTTTCCTTAAAAAAAAAAAACTACATTTCATATGCTTCTTATGATATTCTCTTTTTGGACTTTACTGCACTTGTTTTAGAATTCGACAGAAGCAGAAAGAAGGTGGCACTTACTCTCCTCGGGATGCAGAAATTATTGACACTAAATTCAAGCTGGATCAGTTCATCACAGTGGCAGACCTGGAACTGAAGGACGAGAGATTAACGCGGTGAGCACACTCCTCTGGTTCAACAGTGGTCCAGAGGGCCTGAAGCCATGACCCTATTCTGACCTATGCTTGTTGGAAGTGTTTGTGGGGCTCTTATTTACACAGATCACAGAGATCTTCTTTCAAAGGGTGACCTCCGTCTTCTACACACTTCTCACTGGTGTTCGGAGAATCACTTAATCTTCCTAATATTTAGAGTTCAATATGAACCTTGGGCTATAATGTTCAATAAGGAATTTTTTCTTAGACAATTATATTTACTCATGCATTTTAAAAATTTTGATTAATAATTCACTTTATATTGTAGCTTTAAAAAATCACATTAACTGGAAATAACATTTTAATGCCAAGTATAAATTAATTAAATTCATAACTGCTGGATATTAATTCTTCATATCATTTTCATAAAAGCCTTCTTATGGCTCCTTAATTCAGTATAAAATGACATTAAAATGTCAAAATTATACATTGGCATCTTCATTTTTTTAAAAATTGTCTGATACTTAAATTAAATGCAAACTAAAAATTACCTTCAGAAGGAAAAGTAAACACATATATACTAAATATGTGTCATTGGTACATATTGGGAAGAGTGAAGTACTCAATTTTAAACAATAAATCATTTTAAATCCTTTTGAAAGCATTGTAATTTATTCAAAATGTTGGTACATTTTTTAAACTTTTGTCTATGAAGGTACATCATCACCTGCCTTATAAAAACTCGTTAAGCTGTCTTAACAAGTTTATGTTCTTATAAGAGCCAATAATTTGTGATGCTTATTTATATTAGCACAAGATAATTATTACAAATTGCTTGTGCATCTCTGTTAAACTTTTAAAAAATATTATTAATTTTAAAATATGATATAAAAAACCCTGGGAAGGAATTAGCCATTTGTAGTCAACATTTACCCTAAGTTTGTCATCACCTAATAGATTGACTTTGCAAATATATTTCCCATATGTCTAAAAATACCTAATACATCCTATAGAGAAAAGTATAGTTTAATAAGTAGAGTACTCCCAAATGCTGCAAATTGAAGGTGAATCTATGTTTTCACTAAATTCAAAGAAATGTGATTGTTGGATATGAAAGCTAACTTCTTTAACCTTTAGATGTTGTATTAGTCAGGGTTCTCTAGGGAAACAGAACTGACATACTATCTGTAAATAGTATGCAATTTTATAAAATTGTCTCACATGGCTGTGGGGATGCCCAGGTCCAAATTCCATAGCGCAGGCTGCAAACCAGGTGCTCTGATGAAGGTCCTTGATGAGTTCCCCAGGAGACACTGTCTGTCTGAAGTAGAGATGGGAATTCTCTCTCTCAATGCTGAAATCACTTCCCCTTTTAAACTTTCAACTGATTGGATGACTCATTGCTGACAGAAATCTCCTCGCTTGATTGTAGATGTAACAAGCCATCTGTGCAATCAACTACTGATGATTAAAGTCCATGAAATACCTTATATTACAATTAGCCCAGGGCTTACTTGACCACACAACTGGCCACCATTACTGCCGAGTTGACACATTAGACGACCATCACAAATGTTTGTTTATCTTTGTTCATATTCTAACAAAAGCTGTTCCCAACAACAAATGGATAGTGCTCTAAAGACACATGTGTAAATTAGCTGTATATTACCCAGAATATATTTTTCCACATAATAAATGTTATGTATTAAAGGTCAACAAATTCCCAAGGTAACCCATTAAAGTCAAATTAAACCATATTGTAGGAGCCATAGAGCACTGCTAGTACTGGCCTCTGTTTTTAGTTCTAGAAGTGATGTGCTGTGTAGTAGAAGAAAGAGTGCCTGATGTCTCCTTCCTCCCTGTGAGCCAAATGAATTTCAGTTGGATCCTCCAACTGCTTTCTCAATTCCTTGTACCCTCTCCATTTGCCAAGGGTGCTAGTTCTTTTTTTTTTGTTTTGTTTTAACAGCTAAAAATGTATAAGCTATAAAACTTCAAATTTCTCAGTGCAATTAATTTCAGCTATTGAGACAATTTAGTTGAATCTTTTCAAACTAAAATGTGGATTTCTAAGAACCCATAACACTTTCAGAACATTTTATACGGAATCTTTATTAACTCCCCCCCAAAGACTTTAATAAGTAGATCTTTAGGGCATATAATAAAAGTGAAAAATCCCAATTAGTGTAGAAGAAAGTGTTCTTAATCAGAGGTTACCATTCAGTCAGAGGGGTTACCTCTCAAGGCAGCGCAGCTTTGCCTGTGAGGAGGCTGTGGTGAGGTCAAATCCTCTAAGCTTTGTCTGTTTTCACAGCTTGCTTGTTCCTCTACTTCTCAACACAACTGTTATCAAGAAGCTGAAAGTATTTTTACAATGACTGCTAAGGCAGCTGCAGAAAAGTTTCAGATAATGGAAAAAGGTGGGCAAGGACTAAGCATTTATACTCAAGGACTTCCTTATTTAACCTTAAAGCGTAGTTATTAATTTCCCTGCTTCCATGTTTATTTGCTTATTTTATATTGCTTTATTTGTAAAGGAAGTGGAAGTGTTTTTCAAATACATATCAAATAATTTTTATTTATTTTGCACCTCAAAAATTAGTATTTTTTACTCCTAATGATAGGAAAAATTGGAAATTTCTCACTTTCTTATTTATTACGATTCTGGTATTTGTGACTGTACAACTTATTTGTTTGTAATCCTAATGGCACATAATAATATGCTTTGCAGGATTCATCACAAAAGTTCATTAAAACAACAATAAGTGGCTTGGATGTTAACCCCTTTCATTACAGAGATCTCTTTCCAAAATTACTACGAAGTCAAGATATTTCATGTTGATAAAATTAGCGATACCTTAGACAAAAAAGACTATATTAAATAGTAACTAACAGTTGCATTGTTAGCCACATGCCCATGTGCATAGCGACAGTCCTTCCATGAAGTCTTAAATGTCTCCACCTGTCTTTAAGGCCCTGGGAGAGGGAAACCCATTTAGAACAAGCAAGTTTGGTGAGGGAGAGCCATAGATACTGGATAGGTTGTTATCTGCAGGAAAGATCTTATATAGTCTTCAAATTCATCCATCTGATTGAAGCCCTTCATACTGAGGCTTCGGCATGTCTTTTACCTTTCAAACTATTTGCTTTCTTCATGCTATATTGAACTTACAGTTTTCCTTCAGTGCTACACAGGCCCATAAAGGAAAAATGATAAAAGAAGAATATCTAATTAATAATTAAAATATAATTTTTAAAGTCACCTAAGTGGCAAAAAAATCATCATGGTGCTTATTACTAAATTGTTTCAAGGATTTTTAAAAATAAAACTTTATTGAAGTATATCATTCATACATGAATATACATAAATAATAAATGCATAGCAAAATTTGTGAATTTATAAAACAGACATGCATATCATCAAATAAGGCTCCCATACATCTCCCCATCACCAACACCTTGCATTGTTGTGAAACATTTGTTACAAACTATGAAAGAAGATCATCAAAGTATTACTATTAACTATAGTCCACATGTTACGTTTGGTGTATTTTTCCCCCTACCAATTATTAACACCCTTTATTAGTATGTTTGTTATTGTTCAGGAGAAAATGTTTTCATATTTGTCCTGTTAACCACAGTCCATTTTCCACCACTGGATTCCCTGTGCTATACAGCCCAATGTTTTGTACAGTCTGTTCAGTGTATACACTCAGTGGCTTTCATTTTCATCTCAGAGTTGTGCTGTCATCACCTCAGTCAATGCTCTCGAGAGCCCCCCGGCCCTCTGCTTGTGAACATATCAGGCCTCCTCAGGATGGGAGTCCAACTCCTTCCTGCTCATTTTGTGGGTATCCACCCCCTGATACAACACATTATGACAAAATCATCACTCACACACTCCCCAGAAGCCTGCTCCAGGTGGGTCTGTCCCGAATGCCATCCCCATCCAACACCTTAAACCAGTAACCCTTCCCTGCCTCATGGCCATAAGAGCATTCCCAACTTTGTACTTTCAACCACACACCCGCCAATCCCCAGTGTTCCCCTGGTCTCTCAATCCTCCCCCCTCCCAGTTCCCTGGACCTTCCAACCCACCCAATCTACCCACCTGTCATCATTATTAAATTTTATTTCAATTTGGCTCCACAAAAGGCTTGAAGAAGCATTTTCTCACTTTATTTCTTCCATAAGGCGAAAGAAATTCAAATATAGATATAGATTTATACTATATAACTTCATAAGAACTTTCTGGAACATGCTAAGATGTTCTTAATTTTTTATTTGGAATGATGATAATAGCATTTCATTATACGTATTTTATACTCAAGTGTAGACAATACAAACTTTATTTATTAGGAAGAAAATATTTCAGGTTCGTCTATACCACATTCTCCAAATTAGAACATGATCCTTGGGTTTTATTCTTTGACAAAATTCAAAGCACCATCTTGTGATGGCCCCTTGAAAACACACCCACTTAGCCTTGTCAAGTGAGAAAGATTTCTGGAGGAACGTATTGGCGAGATCAGCATACATACGCAGATGAAATACAGAGCTGCCACCTCAAGATTGCTGGTACTGGCTGACCTTGTGAATTAACCAATTCAATAGTTAGATACCACCTTTCCAAAGAGTCATAACACTTAAAAGGAAATTCCCTAACAAAGTTTTCACACGCTAAAGATTCTATTAGCTAAAAATGTTTCTTTTTCACTAGTTCCTTTCCATATTTGGCTGCATTATAGAAGTTCCATTACATATGGTAATAACTAAATCAGAAAACATAGTAGAATAACATTAATCAAGGTTACTAATATTCTCACTTGACAGAAACTCAATTTCTTTTAGTCCTCAGTTTTTCCCCAAGAACTTTGTGTATCAGCCCAAATTAATTATCCTGTCTCTTTTCATTGCATGAATGTAATGGACCATTATTTTAAGTCTCAAGGCTTAATGCAATAATTTTGAATGGAATTTAAATTCTCAATAAAATGTAACAACTAATTAAATGATTTTTAAAAATTGCTGCTTTAAGAATACCTTGCTTTCTTCAACAACTTAAAAATTTCAGGTTGAATTTTTATTAAAATATATCATGCTTTATTATATTTATTCATGGTAACAAACCTTATAAATGTGCTTTGTAAACTGCAAGTCAGAATATATTTGGCATTGTTATTTATAATATTTGTCAAGTTAAAAATTATCCCAATCTACTTTCACATATAGTGTTTGCTAACATAATTATTGCTTCTATTTATGAGCAATCACTATGTGTTAAACTCTGTATCTAAGATTTCACTTAACTCTTTCAACACTTTGAGGTAGGTACTCTTACCCCCATTTTACAAATAAAAATAAATGATGCTTAGAGAGGTTAACTAATTGTCCAAGTTCATACACTCAAATAGGATAGCCAAGATCCTAGCCCAGGTCTCTTTATTTCTAAGGTATGAGATACATTTGTGCTTGTGCGCTCACATGCGTATCTAACTCTGAAGTATGAGATCAATGAAAATTCTCTTAAACAGATAAGAAACCAGGGTATCCTTCTCCAGCAGCATTTTCTATAAAAACAATGATTCTTAGGAAGGAACTGCTTCTTTTGATCTATTTATTCTGCAGTCATGTAGGGGAAAGAATTGTCAAGCAACAGCATTTTAGTATAGATTCAAGCCTACGGAAATTAGAAAACCTTTAGCAATGCAATTCATTCTTACTATGGCTTCAATAAGAAAACATAATATTTGACTGATATTTAAACCCTATGTAAAATTATTTTCATTTTAATTGTAGTCAGTTCTCTGCCAGATTCTGATAATTAATTTTACGTCTGTCCTAAGCTTAAACTATCCTTACAAGCAATGGCAAAAATATGTAAATTTGGAGTACAAGAAATATCCTGCGAGTGGAGTGAAGTTTAATGCTCCTGTTCTTGTGTTGGCAAATAAAAAATAATGCACTATATTTGTATACTAAATAATGAATCTTTATTTCCAGATATTCTTCATTTTTCTTTAGACGCAAGGAGATTTTTGTCATTCAGTAAGTTACTGTGGTAATGCAGAGCTCTGCTGTGATTATTTTAGTCTTGTCAGATGGTGTGCTATATATTTAAAATTATGTAATTATTGGGCATCTTCTTGTTTAATATGCTTTTTTCCCAAAGTCAAAAAAATGAGCTATGCTTTCTACTTAAAATGTGACCTCTGTAATACTGCATGCTATTGATATGGTAAAATTAATCTTATCAGAATGCACATTGTCTCATAATGTGCATATCCTAAGAATTGCTGTAGTCTCATGTTGTATCAGCTTTGATATTAAAATAAGTTTCACTCAGATTTCTTCCTATCCTTATTGTTCTATTATTGCCACGCCACAAGAGCTGAGTTCTTCATCTGATAGGCAGAGTATGGGTTTACACTTCATACAAATTCATTTCTGCTGCTGAAGGTTGTAATCTGTAGGGTCAGAAACGATACCATTTCCTGTTCCCTGACTTGCTGAAGCCTACGCAGAGTGGCACGTATCATGGGGCCTTTATGTCTGCCCTGAGCACTGGGTAGCCATCTGTGCATTCTTCCATGCACCCTCCTGACGCTCAGCAATGCCATTTGTATCCTGGCTCAACAACTGCTTTATACATTCTTAGAACAGCAAAGCAGAATGTCAGCATTAGCAAGGGCCACAGCAATTGATCGAGTGGTCCAGAGATAGTTTATTAATGCAAAGTATATGAATGTAGGCAGAGGGAATTAAAATGTGTTTGATTTCAGAATCCCAAATCAACTAAAGAGGAGTCAGTCTTCATGATCACAGTCCAGGATGGGGCCAAGAGTCCTGGCATTCCGGTCAACCATGTATAGTCCTCAGCATGATTGCAAAAGAGAAAGTCAGGGATAACTCTATTCTAAACACATTCAGCATTTTGGAATCATAGATAATCTTGTTTTGCTTCAGATTGCCTTATTGCCAAGTTTCCCATTGACAGGATTAATATAGTTTTATGAAAATATGTTTTCCTCTAAGGAACTGCTCATTTGGATTCAAACATTTATCAAAGTAAGACTCTTGTGAACAAAAGATTTTAGTGATCACATCGCACATAAAATATCCATTTCCAACCAGCACTCCAAGCTGACCTCTCAGCATTCCAGACTCACAAGTGGTCTGGTTGAGCAACTCTTCTGAATATCTTTCTTCTTTATCATAAAACATAATTCTTTTATTTTCTTTACTTTATGCCATTAAAACTTCAGAGAAAATTGCCTCCATTTTTACAGAACACTCACTGTCTCCCCTTCATCACCAAATTTGTTTTCCTAAAATCAGTGAACAATGCCCACTCAGAAATTTTACCTTGAAAGAGCTAAACTTAATAGTTTGAGATAATCAGAACCTTCATAGAATACCTCTACATAAATCCTATCCGTTAAAGTGGATGTGGTCTTCTCATTCTAGTTTTCTGATGTTACTTTCTAGCTCCTAACAGAAAACCCTGCCAGGTTCTCTAAGAGTTCAGGCTGTAAGCAATTCTTTTTAGATGGTGTTGTGTCTTCTGTCTCCTCTTCATTGAGTTCTCAGTGAGAACCTTTGCATCTACCTCTTCACTCTTCTGTCAGCAGTCTGTTCATCCTCTGTATCTACTAATTCTTCCCCATTACCCCTGAGGTAGCTAAGCTTACGCCCATGGTTTTAAATTTAGAATAAATGGTTGATGAAATAAAATGCTTGCCAGGAATTTCTAGTCAAATGTGCCAATGTGGAGAAGCTTGGTAATAAGTAAAATTTGATTGCTGCTACAGTGGGAATCTTACCTCACATCATTGACGTCTGTAAGAAGGATGCTTTTCAATCCCTATCTAAAAGCCATTTCACCTTATTTGTGTAGATCAATAAAGAAATACCAATTGGGCACTTATCAAGTGCCAGGAAATACTGGAAATACTGTCATGCAAATGGAAAAAAAAAAAAAAAAAGGTCATTGCCTCCAAAGATATTCCTTTCAAATAGCTAGTTCTCCTAACCAAATGTGTCCTTGCAAGTATGAGGAGGCATATTGAATACATAATTAGATATCACTTACTAAATGTTTTTTTCAAATTAAATAAGAAAAGTTTACTTTAGTTACTTATTAAGATGGTATGCTTCCCTTATAAAGTAAAGCTTTAAAGACATATGTATAGTACCAGCCAGTGTTTAGGATAATTACATTGAGGACCACAAAAAATTATTTGTTATTTGGTAAAAGAGTGAAAAGGATCTGCAAGGGTGTTTTTGTTAAGCCTCGAACAAAGAAACTCAAGAGGAAAGAACAAACAGTAAGGGACCCTTGAAAGCATTATAGTAGGTGCTTTGGATAAGTAATAAGATATCACAGTAGAAGCAGATGTAAAATTCTGATTAATTAGTGACTTGATGAAATATATAAACTTAAAACTCACATTCAGTATTTTGCAAATATTGGAAAGACAGTGAGATAGAGTCTTTCACAAATTTGTTATTTGAATAGTGAATACATAGTAAGGTGCACAAATACATAATTGTATACAACAAGGTAACAAAACTTAAAGTATTTTTCTTCTTAATCTCACTTCACTAGTTAAGTAGGAAAAGTAAAGTTTCTCAGTTTGTCCTATACCAGAGGTAATGCTGTTTTAAGCTGTTCATCTATAGGCTATCATCCATGGTTCTTTATTTGGACTATATTTTAATTCCCTGTAGATTTCAACTAATTGACCTTGAGGGAAAGCTGAGTCTCTGTGACAATATGGTCTTCAATCACCACTGCCAACATAAATAAATGGTTCCTCTCTGGATCTATCAAGAGTAATCTGAGCAGAATTTTAAGTTTTTGATAGACTTTTAAAAAAATGAGCTCAGACATGAAGTAATACCCTTTTCAACAAAAGGACGTAGAATTTAAAACAGCTAAGATGCATGTAATAAAAAGTGTTATATCCCTTTTTACTAGAAAGTGGTCAGTTTGAAATTGAAATCTGGACAGTTCTCATATTATTAATACAGTAATCTGAATATAAGTTGACTGTGACATTCACTATTATGAGTAAATAAATAAAATAAAATGCCAGTCTAAAATGCTTTCCATTTAACAATTTTTAAAGTTTTTAAAAATGTTAATAAAAAGAAGTTTTTTATTTGAGTTTATATTGTAGCTCACCAGATCAGTTGATCTATTTGAAAATAGTCATCCATCTGAAATAATATTATTGAGTTTCATGCACAAATAATTTTTATGAGGCTTATTTATACCTATTTAACCAGTTTTTTTTTTCTATAAGGAATTTATTTACTTCATCAGTGATAATTCAGTGCATTTTCAGAGTATGGCCTGCCTTCTTTTCTAATTCCCTGTATAAATTGTCCAAATTAATATTTTTCCTATTTTAAAAATAAAATCTTAAAATATTGAAGAAAAAAATAGTTCAGAACATGGCCAATACCGAAGGGATAAATACACCCATATAACATGAGGCTAAGAATCAAAGCAGTGATATGGATAGAACATAATCTAACTTTCATTTGGGAGAATTAGGTAATTAAGTGTCTTCTCAATTTGAGCTATACAGATAAGAGATAAGTATTTCAAGATTTCAGTTCATGCCTAATTGTGACATAAGCATGGACTGAACAATTTAAATAACGTTAGATTATTTGAGGCCTCGTTTCTTACATTATATAAATACAAACTTGAACAGATTACATGAAGTGATCAGGTTTAGGTAAACAGAGTGATACTAAACAAAGCCAAAATTGATCCCATCTCTTTTTTTTTTAAGTTATTGTTTATTTTTTATCACTTGGGTAGCGAAGAACGATTTTATTGTTCTTATATCTAATTTCCTAACATAAATTGTTTAGTACCTGTTAACTTCTAAGGTTAGTTGAGTTAATATGGCATTTCTTTTGAATCATATACTGTTTATTAACTAATCTACTGAACATATTTATCAAAAAGTGTGAGCTGGGACTTTCTGAGAATTCTCAATTGCTTAATATGTTAGTGAAAAAAATCATTAAATTCAGATATTCTCTCATAATACTCAGAGCACTTATGTTTAGCTTACCTGCATTGTAGTCTGAGTTTATCAACAATATCCACTATGTGTGAGGTTATGAAGGACTTAGGAGAAGCCAAGGGTGACCCTGCCTTCAATACTTGATCATAAATGCATGCATCTGTAAAATACGTGCATAAATAGCCATAATACATGGTAAAAAGAGATTTGTCCTTGGAAATGTGATTTCACAGAAGGAGGAAATTCTTTTCTTTTTAATAGGACAGAGTAAAGTCCATGGAAGAATTAACATTTGAGGCAGATATTATGGAATTAAAAGTTTAGTTATGGGGAAAACACCTAGAATTCCACAAAACTGAGAGGGAGGGACACTGAACAAATATCTAAAGCACAAACAGGGCGTGAGATAGAGAGATTCAAGGAATGATGTCAAATGTGAACATGGCTAGAAAAGTTTTCACATGATTACATGAAAACTGAATTATTAAGGTCATTATATTAGAGATTTGTTTGGTGTCTTGAAACAAGAACTAGAAAACAGGACCTGGACTTAAAGTCTAGACATTTGTGTCTACTCTATGCAAGAACCCTTATTAGGAAGAATAAAATAGGAAATCTTGCTGTTCAACTTTGTGCAATCTAGTATGAAATTTCGTGTAAAATTAAGACAGAAAGTGTACTTTGAAACAAAAATAATTTCTTCTTTATATAATTATCAAATTCAGAACAATATGGGCAGGAGGAACTTGAATCATACAAAATAAACTAGAAGTCATAATTACAATACTAATTATAGTAACTAAAATTATGTTACCTACTAAAGCCAAGAACTTTTCTAAACTCTCGATTTAAATAAGTTTGATTTACAAATTAGGAAACTGAGTCACAGAGAGATAAAGTAACTTGCTCAGGATAGCATAGCCAATTCTTGTTGGAGCAGGTGTTTGAAGCCAATAAGGAAATGTTATTTTTTATAAGGGAAGAATTCACCAATAACCAGCCAAACCCAGTAGCTAACCAGTTGTAGTTTAAAATTAGTTACTTTAGAGAGAACTTCAAAATGCTAAATTTGAAATAATAATAGGAAAATAGCAGCAAATCCTTGTAGAATTTTTCTCTGAAAAGAGGCTTACAGATAAATAAATAAGAGCTTATTAATGAAAGAAGAGCAAGAATGTGAATAATAGTATTAATTATCGCTCATTTATATTTTAATAGGATTTTTCATGTTTAATATCTCTTGGGGGTTTCACAAAAGTGTAATGATTCTTCAAATGACTTATTGATGGCTGCCCAGAAACTAGCATCCATTTTAGATTCAAGATATTCCAGTAATCATATTTGCCAGTATAGCCTCTAAAATTCTTCCTGGGGAAAGAAAGATTCTCTTCCCTTTAGATGGCAGTGTGACTGTCCTTAAATCAGTGGAGCCGTGAGCCTGTCACTAAATCTCATGCAGTGTACTTGAACTTCATCAATGACAAACTGACTAATGTTCCCTGTTATTATATAAAAATGATCTCCACATAGCTCAAGAATTTCTATTTCCATGTGGTAGCAAGGAAATTAATCTTACTAACTCAAGTTACTGAGTCTTTTCTACCTTCAGTTTAGTTCACTAGAATTAGCTCGCACAGCCCGCCCTCCTTTCCTTTACCTGAGGAACATACTAATTGCACAGGAGCATTAGGGCCCAAGGCATCTAGGTGGTGGTGGGGTGGGGTGGGTAGTATGAGTAGTGTGAGTAGTTTGGATCTATCCAGTGCATTGTTGCTTTTATTCTTGCTGTTCTTTGCTCAGAGGTAATTCTTTCCAACAGGAGATAATTGTCTCAGTCCTCCCTGCATCAAGGATTCTTCTGATTCAATAACCCACTCAATCATCTCTATCTTCATCTACTCAGAGTCAGGAATTCTCTCTTGCCTCCTTAGATCGCTCAAAGGTGTTGTAGGCAGCCCAAAAGTTTATCCACCACGACTCTTTGCTCAACCATTGCTCCTTTATCGCTATGGTGCAATTTTGGGGATGCTTCTCCAGGTTATATTCTGAAAAGCTAGGAGATATCTCCTGCTTTCAGACACCCACAATCTTAACTGGGGGTTCTATTATCCTGCTTATTTATACCTGTTCCAGCACCCCCATACTTTCACAATTCCTGTATTGTAATGAAATTTTTTCTTCTTTACTCAAGTTTTCTTCATTGAACACACCTTTTTGTTTCCATTTTTGTAATGTTCATTATGCCACATTTTCCAATCTAATTATTTTCTTTCATTCATCCTTCACTTCAAAAAACACATCTTCTTATAAATATTCTTCACTTAAGTAATATAGTCAAATCATCCCTAATAATGTTTTGAATTTAAAACTTTAAAATAGTTATACACTTCTTATTTTATTTCATTATACTTTGTGCCTTTTGTGTTTTTTGCAGTGCTTAGATTGTTGTGCATGACAAACACATTATAAAAGATGTGCCCATCTCTGTGTGTGTGTTGCATAGACTTTTAAGCTGTTAAAAAAAATTCAGTTTTTTCAGTGTATAAATAATCTGACCAATGAACTATCACAAAAGATACATATAAAGTAACTGAAATGATTAAGATTTTTTTTATTGCATATACATCCAAACTCAGACATGAAACGAGTTAAACAATATGATGGCGTTTTTCAAAGATCCATTCTGTCCGGTACAGCATTCTCTGTGAATAAAGAAAATGTTGGTCTTTTCTCAATCCACATTAACTCTTTTTGACCACTAAATACTAGGCAATATAGTAATATATAATTACTCTTATTAATGTAGTGTCCCAAATGCCTAACAATAAGAGTAGCTTGAGAGAGAAGCTAAATTATTGTTTAGGCATAATTGGGTGCAAATCATGTAATTATAACATAATGACACAGAATTAAAAATAATGATCACCTAACAGTTAAAGGCATGGTACATTAAATGTTACTGATTTATTATATTTTTCTGATTTTAATCTAGAACTCTTTCATAACAAGCTGTACCCTTCAACTCACAATGCATTTAACGCAATCTCTGTTGCAGGTTACTTAGTTATAGAAAATCCATCAAGTAAGTTTGTTAAATATCTTTTCTTCTTTTTGAATATCCACTTTAGATTCACTGACTCGATGAATCTTAATGTGTGGTTCCTTTCGTGTATGTTTGTTAGAAAAGCCTCCAAGCTGGATATAAATCATAAGAGCATGACTAATTGCATGGTAACTGGAGAAATGCTTTCTCTCTCTCTGGAGTGAAGCTTGCATGTCTGTATTTTAGCTTGGGAAGTAATACGGGGATATTTAAACTCCTTGGGGCTTAAAAACCATGTCATTATGAGAATGAGGTCACTGCAATATTTTATATCTTCTAAAACCTTGTAATGTATAAAATGTTTTCTGTATGACAAAGGGGTATTATATGCTTTAGGATTCAATGATAACTTTATGCCCTTACATTTACTTGAAAAGCTTTCTTCATTAAAATGTTCAATCATTTTTTAAAAAAGTCACTTAAAATGGGAAGAAATGTTTGTATCATGAAAAAAAATAAAATGAATTTTAAGGGGAAAAGCCACCTTTGTAAATATGCCAGAGTGACTTAAAAGGGCTGTGTTGTTTATGGCTTTTTAGATACCCGTTGGTTCTCTAACTTTCTAACTGCCAAGCCAGTGCTCATGCTAAAGTGAAAGAAAACCATCTAACATGACTCCATTTTATATCTTTCTTTACTTGGAGGCCAATAACCAAGAAATCCTTCCTGCAACATGTTGAAGAGCTTTGCACAAACAACAATCAAAAGTTTCAAGAAGAATTTTCGGTATGTTACTAGCAGTTGTCACAACATTGCAAGACCTCCAGTCGTTTCATGTGTCACATTTCATGTCCATTTTAAGCATGCAAGGCCATGAAGGACTCTGGCCTTGATAATCAATACCCAATTACCAGGTTGATTGTTTGGATAGTAACGTTACACTGGATGGCCTCTAGTGCAACCTGATCAGAATTATTCACCTACTGTGTCAGGAAAAGGTGCTCTTCTTCAGACCTCCCCTGCAAAGCCGCCTGACCTTGTTTCTTCTCATCTTCTTCCAGATGTAGATGCAAATCTAGGAAGCTACATTTATTAGGTTCTGCTTGTATATGAGGTTTAGATCATATTATAAATGTGGTTTTGTATTTAAATAATTATTTTACATTTGAACAGTAAATGATTCCTTTTTATGTTTGTCTCCTTCATTTATAGCAGTGGTGTATATGAACTTGAGAACAGAACTTGATAGTTCCAGAAACTAAAAATATAGTGTTATTTCTAATACTGACAAAAAGTAAAATAACAACAACAAAAACAACAGCAACAAAAACAACAGATAAATAATGGCCATGCTTTACAGGTCTTATTTTTAAGTTACTGTGGAATCTATACTATATTTTATTATGGAGAATATATAAAATTAAGAATTTGGCATTTTAAAACTATTTAAATGGTAAGAATAATTTTATTGGTTTTAGCACTTTGTTTGTCTATAAAATTGAAATTATTTTAAAACACAAGTTAGATATCAGATCTACAAGCTGTTATAAGACTTATAAGCATTTTTCCTAAGTAGATTATTATTTTATATTATAAAAATAAAATAGACTTCTAAATGACACCCAAACTTTATTTCTATTTTATATTTTTCCACAAACTTCTTAGTGTGTGAGCTTAAGAAAAAAGAATCAAGCTATTAGCTTAAATAATTCAGGATTATAGTATTTCAGTCTCCAGGGGAATAATAACAAAAATGTGAGAAGATTAATGATATTTCCTCCTGCCTTTAGGTTATGCTACTTAAGTAATATTGGCCTGGACTTAACAAAATCAATGGTACCATAAAATTCTTCTTAGCGTTTATACAGCAAGAACTTGCAATTTTTCAGGAGCAAAAGTGTAATTTCACTAGAATAGGGATGAATATAATTACATTATGTATGACTGAGTAGATAAAAAGTTTTTTTAGCATAACATTCACATATTATATTGAGAAAAGCTTCTTGTTTAATATTTTGGAGATCATGGTTTTAAAAACTTGTTTTTAAAATAGATTTTTATCCTATTAAGTATTTTTAAGCAAAATGTTTATGTTTGAGTAAACAAATGCATACTTGATGCATATATTTGATAATCCTCATAACAGGTCATTTATATCTTCAATATGTATAAGCTTCTAAAACGTGATACACACAGATAGTTGATAGAGTGAGAGATAGAAATACATACTCACATGCATACATATATATGTGTGTGTCTAAATATATATATCTCCCACTTCCTAGCAAAGTGACCATTGGGAAAATTTCTTAAACTCTCTGTACCTCAGCATCCTCATTTGTAAAATGAAAGTATCTACCTTATTGAATTGTGAATACTAAAACAATTGAATATGTGCAAGACTTGTAACAGTGGATGGCACAAAGTAATCTGTATTTAAGTATTAGCTATTATGATCACAATTCCTCCTATAAAGAAGCCCACATTATAATAATAACTATAAATATATTTAAAAATTGCAAATTACTGTATCATAACCAAGATAGAGATATGGATAATGAAATGAGGATCAACTGTGTTGTGCATTGCAATCAGAAAGGACTTCATTTTTTAAAGGTGGTTTTGAGAGGAATTTTATTTAGGATAAGCAGAAGTCCACATAGAAAAGGGGAAAAAGTTATTCCAGAGAGAGGGACTGAATACAAAAGCATGAAGATGCAACATAGTCCAACTCACCTGTGATCCCATTGAAAGGAAAGAGGGGCCGGCTCGAAAGCCCAGTGGATAGGGTGCCGGCATACCACATGGGAGGCCCCGGGTTCGATTCCCGGGGACCTCTCCTGGCGGGCGGACCGCCTTGAGAATGGCAAGCCGCCATGGGCGGGCCGGAGCCGCCGTGGGCAGGGCAAGAAGCTGCCACGGACATGGCAAGAGCCGCCACGGGC
>PVKH010004919.1:0-22739 GCA_004027955.1 Chaetophractus vellerosus | reverse complement strand
GGTGAGTGTGAGGTAGGGCTGGGAATCTCAGCTGGGACCTGTTCCTTAAAGTGTGATCACAGCCTGGCAGCTGGTTAGCAGTGCAGTGGGGGGCCTCACCCCAGACCTACTCAGTCAGACCTTGTTGTTCAACAACATCCCCAGATGATTCCTATGCACAATGAAATTTGAGATGCTCTGCTCTAGACAGTGGGTACTGGTGCCACAGAGAAGAGGGTATCCAAGAAGGGATTAATTAAATTGGCAACAGGAACTGGGTGTTCGAAGAGCCTGGGACCAGTGCTTGAAATTCCTCTGAGCAAGGCTGGCAAAACTATCAGGGATTAACGGGTGAGCCCTCAGGTGATATGCAGGGGAGGGTAGCTGGACGTCTCTTGAGGCGAGGCATGTTTTGTTCAGTGGCTGTAGAGTTTGAACTGCTATATAGTTCACTCTGGGAGGTGCTGGCCCTAAGGGGAGCCCTTTGCCAACTGTGTCCCCAAAGGCCTCGCCACACCGCCCATGGGCTGGGAGCGGGGAAGAAACTAGCACTTGTGCTGGCAGATGCCGCCTCCAGCTTATTTGCTGCCCCACCCTAAAGACTCATTGCTTTAGAGTTTCTGAGCTCCCTAGAGACCCTTGGCATTTAGTCAAATGTGAGGCTTACTTAAACAAGTGTAAACCTTTGGATTAGAAATTCCTTTTTTAGGAATTTACTCTTGTACACAATTGTCTACAAGGGCGTTTATCACAGCCATTTTTAATCCTGGCGAAATGTCCAATGACAGAGAGTTGGCTAAATGAATTCTAGGATGTTTAGTTTACCCATAAATTAGAATACTGTATGTAGCCATTAAAGATGATGCTATAGATGGCTATTAATGACATGGGAAAATGTTTGCTATATATTAAGTGAAAAAAGCAGGGTATAGAACTGTAAACACAGGGTGAACCCAATTGGGGGGGGAAATAAAATAAATTAGATAGATTATAGATGGAGAGATTAAAAGGCTTGAGGGATAAGTTCTAAAATGTTAACAGTACTGGGATTAAAGGTGATTTTAATTTTTTTCTTTGTGATTAATTTTTTTTTACATTTTCATATATGTAGTTTCCCAATGTAAAAGGAAAGCGTAACAAATTACATTGCTATAGAGACAAATGTAGCTATAGTTATAGATAGACATGATGTGGCCACCTCCTCCTGTCCCCTTCAGCTTGGGGCCATGTCTCAGGATGCGAGGGGCCCTTTCTCATTTCTTCATAGCATGGTCCTCAGGCCCCGCTACCTAGCGCCTCCTTGTTCTGCCCCTGCCAGCCCAGGTCCCTCTTTTCCTACGGAAGCAGAGCGCCTGCAGACACTCCAGAGCCCCCTTCCCACTGCTGCCGCCTTCACACTTCCCAGTGCTCCCTGGAGCACTGTGTCACGGCAGCCTTTGGCTCCATCAAGAACATGGTTTACTCTAAAGTGACAGGGGAATTTTCAATTTCCTCAAACCTATTTCTTGTCAACACTGGCTGCTAACTATTTTATGCCCTCTGGCCCTGTGGCACCTTGGGGAGCTGATTGCTGAGACCTCTCTGCCTGTCATTATGATGAAAAGAGGGCTCCCATTTGGGTGGACGATCAGGGAGGAAGGAAGGAAGCAGGTGCAGGGAGAAGGGGAGAGGAAAGAGAAGAAGAAATGAAGAGCAAGCCATGGCCTTCTCTCTCACTTTATGCCCACATATACAAAGGCACTCCGAGAAAGGAGAAGGAGCACTGCTTGTGGAGTCCATCCCCACTCTGCCACAGCTGCCTGCATGATGATTCTGGACCAGACGAATTATTTAAGCATCTTGAATTTGGCCTCCCTATTGGTGAGGATAGGCACCGAGGCCTAATTTCCCTCTGACCAATGAAGGGACTAGATTTTGTAATTTCTTAGGTCCCTCCAGTTCTCACATTCTATGGTCGTCCTATTGTGGCATGGATCTCCCTCTCTCCTGTCTTCCCAGGGCATTCTCTACCTTTATTAAAGCACTTTGAGCTGACTGCCCAGTTGCAGTTATTTGTTTTCAGAAATGAATGGTCACATGAATGGATGAGTGAGTAAATGGAGAATGGCATAGGGAAAGCCAGGGATTTGGAGTCAGGATGCTGTACATCTTAACCCAGTTCAACGATTACTAGATGTGTGGCTCTGCACAAACTTCTTAAACACTTTGAACTTCTTTCCCCATATGGAAAAGGGAGTAAAAAATGTTACACAGGGTAGTTGTGAGGATCAAACAAGGTCACGTATAAGGAAGTTCTTTGTCAATTATAAAGGGAACTAATATTTACAGCATAGTACCAGCCTTCACGTACCGTGCTAGGCAATTTACATGCACAATTTAAAATATTTATTTCCACATCCCTGATGGAGCTGAGCATAGGGCTCTGTATTTATAAATGGAACTTCCTTCCCTGAGCCTCAGTTTCCTTACTTAAAAATGAAGATGATAATATCTACCTCACAGTATTATTGTGACAGCTAAATAAGACAATAGAAATCTTACTCATCTCTGCTCACCCATTTCTAACAGAGTGGCTGGCAGAGAGTAAGTGCTCAGGAAATCACTTTGGACCCTAAGAACAGAGTGGTACCCTGGGTGTCTGTGTGGCCACACCCTGATGAGCTGAGAACCAATCCTGTTTTTAACAGGTTGCAACATCTTCCTGTTACTTCTTTATTCCTCCTTCTAGTTTCTGGCCTGATCTTCGTCTCCTCCCAGAGCTGCTGGTTCAAGTTCCCTGGTTCTCCCCTTTGCATTCTTGCCTCTGAGCTTTGCTCCTGTAAAAGGCCCCCTCTTATCTCTCTCACTCATCTCCCCTGCTCCATATGGGGCAGTGGGACTGCACAAAGGTAACAGAGGAAGCTCTGAGAAGGAGAGCCAGCTAGCCCTGCACATGTGTGTATGTAAAAATACACGCCTCTGTCAGAGTATGTGATAAAAAGAATTCCATGCTTAGATTCAGACCAGGGTATTAAGGGCCAAGAGCATAGAGATTTCAGCCCACGATTTCTGAATCTAAGTGTGGTCCCTCCCAATCCCCCACTTGATGCCAGTTGTCTTCTTGGCAGTACCTCTACCTAAAGTTAAACAGTTTTCCAATGTATCGATTGAAAATTTTCTGCATCCTGTGCTGGCTGGTTGAGGGCCCATTCTGAGAACTGAAAATACTTGTATGCACCTCCTCAGGCCGTGGCAGCTTCCTGTCGTGTAACTCAAGCTTGCTCACAGACTGGAGCGGGAAACTCACAAGCCAGCAAGGGGAAGGCTGCCAAATTGGAAAGACAAGTGGCAGAGAACAGATTTCATTCTGGAGCGTAACAATCACATTAGTCGGTGCAGACGGAAACCGCACCAGACTCTGACGGGGCTGTACTGGTTCCAGTAGCAGCAGCCACAGGCTCTGTGTAAGGGGCTCCATGAAAACACGGTAAGAAGAGAGGCAGGCATGTCCAGTGAGGCCTCCCAGTCTCCACTGCCTGCTGAGCACCCCGGGGAGCAGGTGTCACAGTCAGCACAAAAGGGCCTGTGTATGCAGGTTCCCCTCAGAAATGGAGGGCTTGAAAAAGCTAAGTGTGGCTGGAGCGGAGACCAAGTCACAACTTGATGTAATTCAAGACTCCTTATTTCCCTGGTTTCTAATGTTGGCAAGAAATTGGTGAATGGATGCAGCTCAGGCCAGACCCTGCCAAAGGTTCTAGCAATAAAGGACACCTTCCTTGCCAAGTCGTCACGGAATACACTAAGGACACACTGAACAACGAATCGTTCATGTCTCTCCCAGATCTACACTGACTGCCAGTGTCCATCTGCTGAGGTTCAAATTCTTGGGCATCATATGGGAAGGTCCCTTTCTAACTGGCCCTAAACCATGCTTCCAGTTTCCACTCCTGCCACTTCCTTCCAAGAACCCTATGCTCCCGCACTGAAGTTTCCAGTGCTTTGAGTGCACCAGGTCCACTAATGTCTTTATGCCCCTGTACATGCTGTCTCTTCCTCTTCCTTGCCACCAAGCAAACCCTTACTCAAACTTCAAAACCTCACTCAAAGGTCACCTCCTTTGTGAAAGGGATCCCTAGAACACCTGTTTATATGGAACCCCTCCTAAGTGCCAAGTAGTGCTGGGAGCCTGCCGTGTATTGTTGCATGTATTCTCAGAGCTATCCTGCATGTTGATGTGAATTATTTCCGCTTGACAGATATGAAAAAGGCGGCTCAAGGCATTTCAGAAACGTGTTCAAAGTTACTCAGCTAGTAAGTGGCAAAGTTAGGATTTGATCAATCCACCAATTAAACAATAAACACATATTGGTTGCATTCCTACTATGTGCCAGGCACCATGGTTACAATAGAAAAGCCTGTCTTCATGTAGCATACAATCTAGCAAGATAACATACAATGTACAAGTACTTGTGTTACCAAAGGGGGGATTCAGTTGGCTATGGATTTTAATCCACACTGTTTAAAGCTCCTGCCATTCTGCTGGGCTGCCTTTGAGGCTTCCTGGGGAAGATTTCTTTGTTGCTTCCCTGGGTCCCCACTACATCCTCGCCTCCCTCTGTCATAGCACTTGTTACCCTTGATGCTGAATTCCCAGGGCTCAGGGGCTGTGTCCTGTTCATCTCTGTATCCCTAGTGCCCATCCCAGGGCCTGGCACCAAGGGGGAGCTCTTCAAAGGCTTGTTGAGGGTGTAAATGAATGACCAGCAGGCTGGCTGGGTGAGGGCTGAGAGGAAGAGCATGCACGACTGAGGGCTCCAGCAGACAAAGCTTTGCTTTACCTGGGAAATATCCATGACAGAATCACAGCTGAGGGGCCGGGCTGATGTGAGATCGTTGGAGCCCAGCAGAGTGGAGATAATCCCGTTCTGATCCACACGTCTGATCATGGTGCCGTCCACGAAGTAAATCAGCCCAAACTTGTCCACAGTAATGCCTGGGGGAGGAGAAGACCAAACAGGGAATTCAGCTACACCGACGATAACGGCACAGCCGTGCACAGTTGTTGAATTTCCCTCTCCATGATTTGATTAGGTCCTCACCAGAACCTTAGGGTGGGGGCGGGAGGACACTGATTATCATTTCCCTTTTAAAGATGAGGACACGGAAGCTCAGAGGCTGAGTGACCTACTCAGAGCAGGGATTGGAACCCAGGTTTTCAGATTGCCCAGGGCTCTGGTCCTCGCCCTCTGTTCCCTCTAGAATTTTTGTCTGTCACTCTAGCTACCCAATAAAACTGGGTTCAGAACTTCTGGGGGTTTGTTAAATACTAGAGGTGGTGGTAGGGGGTTCTTCAATATCAACAGTGTGAATTATTTAAATTAATCTAGGGGCTGGATGTATAGCCCAATTGGTAGGGCGCCGGTTTACCACATGGGAGGCCCTGGGTTCGGTCCCTGGGCCTCCTTGAACAGGTGGACTGCCTCAAGAAGGCAAGTCAACGCGGGCGGGGCATGCTGCCGCAGGCAAAGGCAAGCCCCCGCAGGCGGGCAAAAAGGCAAGCCCCCGCGGGCAAAGGCAAGCCCCGGTGGGTCGCCCCAGCAGGGGGAGACAAGCAGACACAGAGGAACGCAGAGAAAAATGAACGCAGCAAGAACAAGCAAAAAGGGGGGGATGTATAATAAATAATAATTTAAAAAATTAACCTATCTCTGAAGCCCTGTAATTCTAATAATCAGATCTCCTTTTAGGCAACAATTTTTCTTTTCTTCCAAGATAATCATCCTCCATGTTTCTCTATTCTTATCTTAGTTTCACTGGTAATTACAGAGTATGGAGCCTAAAAAGAATCCAATGATTTCTACAGAGAATAGTGTTGAATTTAATTTTTTTAAAAGGTCACATTATAAGAGAGGAGTCAGAATTACTACTGAACGTTATCTGCTCCACTCATTAGACTGTCCCACCCTTTGACTCTCTCCCTTACTAATTTGTGTGATGTTGGGCAAGTGGCTGGATGTCTCTGTGTTTATTTTCTCAGTTGTCAAGTAAAGGGATTGTTCAAAACCTGTATTTCTCACCCGGGGATGTGTATGAGAATCACCCGGGGAGCTTGCTAACCGGTACCCCCTTCAGAATATCCCAAGTGGCGCCTGAGCTCTGTATTGTGACAAGAACCTCAGGCGATCATGATACACGCCAAAGTTCAAGTGCTGCTCTCCTAAACCAGTGTTCTTCATCCGTGGTGTGTATCAAAATCACTCGAAGATTTTTTGTTGTTGTTGTTTCAAAATACACCCGCTTGGCCTCACTCCTGGAAATACTAATTCAGCGGGTGGGTGGGACTGGGATCAATTCATGTTTCAAAAATGCCCACGGGTAATACTGAGTTCCACCCCCTGTTTAGAATCACAACTGCTAGGCAGTGCCCTAACCCAACTGCTGAGGGACAGAGGAGATGTGTCCCGGGGGGGAGGGGGAGTGAGACAGTACCACAGGGGGTAACAGAAGCCTGAGAGGGGTGACACAAAGGAGGTTCTGGTCAGATTTTCTCTGGGGAAGGAACTGGAAGAAGGGGTCAGAAAAGTCTTCACAGAGAGTGAAGACTCAAAATGAATTAGAAAGCTTTCCAGTTGTATAACCTTGGGCAAATCACTTCACTTCTAAGTGTCAGTGTCTTCATCAATGAAATGGGGATAATATCGCTGACTTGGAACAGTTAGCCCCCAATGGTGATGATGATGATGATGATTTTTTTTAAGGAGGTACCAGGGATTGAACCCAGGGCCTTATACATGGACAGCAGGCGCTCAACCACTGAGCTACATCTGCTCCCAATGATTATTAATAATTATTTTATTGAGGAGAAGGTGGTTGTCACTTTGTGGGTTCCAAGGCTCTTGCTTCTGAATCCCACATGTTTCTGACTGGCCAGCAGGGTGGGGTTTAAGATATCCAAGAGCCACTGCAAGAAAACCTGCTGGAGCAGAAGCTGTTCCTTCCACCTCTCTCCTAAGGCTGTTAGGTGCTGGAGAGTGATTTCAGAGGACCAGGCGGCCTCAGGGCTGGGGAAGCCTTTGTTCCAGCCCTACCTAGAAAGTAAGTTAATTACATTCGTCAGTACCAAGACAGGAGTTGTCTTGTCTGCCCAGCTAGCCCTGTTTTTCTCTTCCATCTTCTAGGACTGATGAGTGCTCCATGAACAATCGGGTTTCTTGTTTACAAAGTTGGCTGCACAGGCTAATGGAAGTGATCTGTCCCCTGATTAATTACTTCATTTCCCCCCTTTTGTTGTGCTAAAGAGATGGACATCTTTTCTCCTCCCTGTTGCAAAGTGTCTGCATATTGTGGCACTCTTGTCACTTCTATCTGGATTAATTGCAGGCTTTTGGACAATTTCACTGCCAAAACACCTGTGTGTGTATGTTTGAGAGAGTGAGAGCGAGTGAGAGAGAGAGAGAGAGAGAGAGAGAGAGAGAGAGAGAGAGAGAGAGGAGAGGAGAGGAGAGGAGGGAGGGAGAACACATGTGTAGAACAATTGAAAATGTCCTGGAGGGAATCAAGTGTCTCAGAAAAAATTGTTTTAATCCTAAGAGAGCAGAATGTTGCAACTGAAAGGGACCTCTGGCATCACCTAGCCCAACCTGCTTATCAATGGAAACTGAGGCCCAGCAGAGGAGGTCACAGAGCCAGTGAGTGGCTGTGCAGAACCACAATGCAGGGTCCCTTAGCATGAGCCCAGTGTTCTTTCCTCTAGGCTACTCTCTCAGTATTAGGAAATCATAATGGAGGGCGGATGGAGATTAACCATGCATGTCATAATATTTAGCCCACAGAGTTACTTCCTGATCACACCAGGTATGTGATAGAGATAATATAATATCATATGGCATAAAATAATATAATACAATATACAGTAATATAATACAGTATAACAATAATAATAAGAGGAATCATCATTTACTGGGTGTTTACCATGTGTCTGGCACTACTGTACTGAGCATTTATATTTATGATAATATTTAATCTATACTAAAACTGTGCAGTATACATCCTTATTTCATAGATGAGGAAAATGAGGCACAGAGAGGTTACACAAATTGCCCCAAGTCACACTGCTATTAGGTGGCAAAGCCTAAATTTGAAAGCAGAACTGCTTGATTTCACTAGGATCTATTGCGTTGATTTGAAACCAGGCTCTGAGACCTGGCGCTATTTAATAATACAATTGCTGATTACATTTTTTAACTCTCAGAACAATCCTAGAAGGCAGACACAGAAGGTATTATTACCCCCATTTCATCAGTGAGGACAGGGAGACAGACTCTGTGAATTTCAATTCCAGGGCTAGCATGTAATAGCCCAGATCTCCTGCCTCCCTCTCCAAGGCTCTTCCCCATGGTTTCCTGAAGTCACAACTCACCATCCTCTGCACTTTAAGCATAAATCCTGCCTGCCTTAGCTGTCGGTTTGATCTTTTTAGAGCCTGCCACAGAGCTAATGCTCCACTGATGGATGTCTGTTGATAATGATGGCTCCTCCTCCAAAAGGCCTTCCTGAGTCTCCTTGGCCATGCGCGGTTCTTTCTCCTTGCATCTCAGGGAGTACTTCTCCCTCTCTACCACATGGGCATGACTTACATCCATGTCCTATTTATTCTGCTACAATGAATATATCTATTCAACCATAGTGCTCTGTGTACTCTGTAAATACGTGCTGAATAAATGAATGAAAATTTGTTATTGCGGATATGATAAGAGTCTAACTTTTTGAAAGATTCAAGATTGAAACCTATAGTTGATTCACAACAGTGGATGATATGCTATAATGTTTTGCATAACAATAATATGAGAGATAATGTACATGTCCAATAGAGGGGGATTGATAAATCAAGGATGAGGCATCCATCTGATGGAATATTATGTAGCCATTAAAAATGAGTATATAGGCGTATCTCTGCCTGGAGGATGCCCACACTCTCACCTTGGACAGGTTACTAAAACTGTTTGGTGCAGTATCATTTTTTTTGAAGGGTAAACATTACACACATATAAATAGACAATAAAGAGTAAGGGGAATGGCAAGAAATGTTAACTGGCAATATTTCTATTTCTGAGGATGGAATTATGATAATTCTAACTTATCTCCATCTATATCTTGATATCTTCCAATTTTTTTTTACAATGATGAATATGTGTTTCTTTTGGAAATGCAAAAACATTTCCAATAAATGATAAGGATAGTGTTTAGAAAGCAATGTCTTACCCCTGGGATTGATAAGTGTGGCTTCTGTGGCCTTCCCACCATCCCCGCAGCGAGTGTCATCAAAGGGGAGGCACTGGTCACCTGTACCCGCGACCACCTCAGAGTTCTTGACAAGGTCCTTCACCACAACAGTGGACTTGATCTTAAAGACCCGCCGGCTGTTGGTGTCAGAAAGGAAGACGGCCCCGCTCATGGGGTCTGTGGTCAGGTAGTATTTATGTGCTGGACTGTGGCTGGAAAACAAAGGCATGGCCATTTAGTGAGTAATTTCTTCTTTCCTGACAGGAAGCTAGAGATACACAACTTGAACTCCCACCTCTTTAGAATCCAAGCAACAAAGTTTTATGGGGATGATGTCTTTATTTGGGGTGGTGGTTCCCCAATTTTTCTGTCCCCAATGATTTGCCTAACTCTCCTTCCTACCCAACTACTACTGCAAAAACTTTTTGCCAGTTATCGAGAGGCCCAGTACAGCACCAGACCCACATCAGGTGCTCAATACATGTTTTCTTAAAAAGATCATCAATGAGGGTTACCATAGGTGGCTTGTAAATTCACACCAGAGACAAAAACGTTTCTTTTTTTAACTTTAAACTTGAAATACATTCAAACTTACAGGACAATTACAAAAATAATACAAACCCCATACAGACAACTCCAACCTACCCCTATCCCTCCATATACCCCAGATCCACCAATGTCAACGTTTTGCCACATTTATTGTATCATTCTATTTATCCATCCATTCATCCATCCATACATCCATCCATACATACATCTATTTAATGAGGTAGGTCATATATTATGCCCCGTGAACACTTAATAATGCCATATACATTTCCTAAGAACAAAAATATTCACTTAAGTATCCACCGTAAGTGCAGTTACCAAGTTGAAAAAATTACGCATTGAATAAAGCTTACCGTCTATGTTACAATTTTTCATATGTCCCAATAATGCCCCTTTGAGCCTTTTCTCCTCCCTTGCTAGAGCCCATCCAGGATTATGTATTACATTTCATTGTAATTGTCTCTTTAGTTGTTTTTTCTTTCTTTTTAAATTGTGGGAACATATATAAAATATAAATGTTCCACCTCAACCACTTTTAAGCATACTGTTCAATGGGGTTATTCACAATATTGTGGTACCCTCACCACCTACCATTAGTAAAACTTTCTCAGCTCCCCCCAAAGAAATCCTATACCATTATGTATTAACTTCCCATTCTCCCTACGCCTTACCCCTGGCAACCTGTACTCTAATCTCTGTCTCTATGAGCTTGCATATTCTCTGATATTTTCAAAACACATCTAAATCTATAACAATCTTGTTTGCTTTGACACCAACTTAACTTCAATAGTATACACAAACTATGTTCCTATACCCCTCTGTCCCTCCACCTGTATATAGTTCTTGTCACAAATTACATGTTTATACATTATGAGTCCCGAACCACTGATTTTTCATTACATTTTATGCATTTGCCCCTGAGATCCTATGGAAGTAAAAAGTGGAATTACAAATAAAAATACAACAGTACTTGGCATTTACATTTACCCATATCATTGCCCTCACTGGAGAGCTTTATTTCTTCATGAGACTTTGATCTATTATCTCTTGTTCTTTCCTTTCAACCTGCAGAACTCTCTTTAGCATCTTTTGCAGGGCCAGGCTAGTGGTGGTAAACTCCCTCAGCTTTTGTTTATCCGGGAATGCCTTAGTCTCTCCCTCATTTTTGAAAGACAGTTTTACTGGATATAGAATTCTTGGGTCGCAATTTTTCACTTTCAGCACTTACAATATGTCATTCTACTGTCTTCTTGCCTCCATGTTTCTAATGAGAAATTGGCACTGAATCTTCTTCAGGCTCCCCTCCATGAGACATGTACCTTCTCTCTTGTGGCTTTCAGAATTCTCTATCTTTGGCATTCTGCCGTCTGATAATAATACGTTGTGGCTTGGGTCTATTTGGGTTTATCCTGTTTGGCATTCATTGAACATCTTGGATGTGCATTTTCATGTCTTTTGCTAAGTTTGGGACATTTTCAGTCATTATTTCCTTGGATAGCCTTTCTGTTCCTTTCTCTCTTTCTTCTTCTAGGATTCCCACAATGTGTATAACATAAAGGGTTTTGACTTTACAAAACTTCAGGAATTCAAAGCACAAACTCTTCTCCCTACAGGGGTTTTATAGTACACCCTTCCTCGCCACAATCTCATCTTGGGACTGACTGGTAATATCCTGGTTGGATCTGACTACCAGGCAGTGTCAACACGATCTCCTGTTGGAGCTCATGTTATATTTATCAGGAGTCCAGTAGTCTCCCTCCTGCAGCCACAGGAAAATGAATCACAGGATTAGTTTTTAATTTGCAGCAAAACCCAAGGAAAAATAAACAAAACAGAGAAGCAGTGTTGATGGTGGTTCTTATTTCTGGAAAGCAGCCATAAAGGCTAGGTTATGCTAACAGGAAACATAAGTTAGACTATGACTGTATAGAAGCATTAAACAGACAAGGCAGTGCCTTTAGCCATGGAGGAGGGAGAATGCACAGGCTTTGGAATTGGACTGGTCTGGGTTCCATGTCTAGCTCTGTCATTTCCTGGTTCTGAAACGTGGGCAGCTTACCTGACCTTATGACCCTCAAATTTTCTTCATCTGCCAAATGGCAATATTAACACCTATTTTGCTGTATCATCATAACTATCCCTTGCTTTGGATAGTATCTGTATTAGTCAGCCAAAGGGGTTCTGCTGCAAAATACCAGAAATCTTTAGGCTTTTATAAAGGGCATTTATTTGGGGTAGAAGCTTACAGTTACTAGGCCATAAAGCATAAGTTACTTCCCTCGCCAAAGTCTATTGCCATGTGTTGGAGCAAGATGGCTGCTGACGTCTGCCAGGGTTCAGGTTTCCTGGGTTCCTCTCTTCCTGGGGCTTATTTCTCTCTAGGCTCAGCTCCTGTTTTCTCCACAAGGTCAGCTGTTGACTATGAGGCTCTCTAGGCTTTGCCTCTTTCCAAAAGACCAGCTGCAGACTATCAGGCAAATGGCTCTGTCTCTCTCTCCAGGGCTTCTGCTGTGTCTAAGGGCCGTCTCTATTCCTCTGTGTTCTTCTCCTGTGTATTCCCGGGCTCCAGCTCAAAATTCAGCATCAGAACTCCAACTCTGTCCTTTGCCATGTCTTTAATCTGTAAGTCCCTACCCAACAAGTGGCAGGGACTCAACACCCTACTGCCATGGCCCAATCAAAGCCCTAATCATAATTTAATCATGTCCAGAGGAACAGACCAGTTTACAAACATAATCCAATATCTATCTTTGGAATTCATAAATAATGCCAAACTGCTACAGTATCCTTGGGGACTGGCTGCTTCTAACAGGGCCAGGTCTCTAGACCCAAAGTTTCCCTCCCTTTGTTTTCTCCCCTTGAATTAAACTAAACACCATGATTATCTCCAACTGCCCAAGTATCCTTTCTCTTTTAGCCCTAATACTACTGCATTAGCCCTAATACTCCTGCTCAAATAAAAGGCAGGTCTCTCTGCCTGCAGACCAGGTCTTCTCCAAGCCATTTGTCCCACTGGTCTAACCTAAACACCAATATGTCATTTCAATGCTCTCTTTTCCGCCACCCCTGCCCCCACTCCATTTCACACAGAAATAAGTCCAGCCTCCCCACCCTGGAAGCACACAAGATCCTCATGCTCTGTACTGCTCTATCTATTTGGCTTCTTTTCTAGCCATTTCCCCACAGATGCCCTATACTCTGGCAAAACTGAACAGCTTGTCCCTCAAACGTGCCCTCGTGCCTCTTTGTACATGGTACATGCTGCTCCTGCTTGGTGGGACATTCCACCCCTTGCTCTTTCCAGCCTGCCAAACTTCTACTCACTCCACAGGTGTCAGCTCAAATGGTACCTTTTCTGGCAAACCTCTGATTTTTCTTCTCTGTGCTCTGAGAGCTGCTTATTCACATTTGGATTTCAGGACACTTAACATAATGCTGTGGCTATTTATGTGTCTAATCTCCAAATCAGACTGCCAGTACTTAAAGGGAAGAGACTGGATTTTATTTATCCTTGGCTTTTCAATGTTCGCTTGGTGCCTTGTTTTAAATAGATGGCATCTCCATTTACAAAAGTTTTAAATAAGGTTTTCATGTAAATTACTTCATTTTTTCTTTTTTTTCTCTTTTGCAGGGTGGTAAAAGGGAAGATGTCCTGTTTATCTTGAAATGTCCATGGTGACTTACCCTACAATGCAGTGCAGTTTTAATCTTCCTAGATGACATCAATTCTGGCTAAATAAAATGCGGCGACCTCAGCTCACGCTCTGAAATGCTGAGGCAGCCTCGGTCTTTCTGCTTTCCTGGTGACAGCTGCGAGGCAGGGGTGCTTATTTCATTTCTCTGCCCATCACTCATGATAAACTGGTGCTATCCACCTCAGCGAATGGGTCCCCAAGAGAGCTTGGTGGGGGGCCCTGTCCACTTCGATTAGCCCCCTGAGCTTCTGGCTCATGTCTTCCTACACTGTTCCAGGGAAGTGCCACTCATGTGGAGTTTCTCAGAGTGGCGGATTCCAGACGAACGTGGCATTCTAGAGAGTCCATGAGAGCTGAGGCACATCTTTTTTTTGCCTGAGGATATGTTTGAAGTCCGGTGGTCAGTTACATGTAGCGGAAAGAGCAGTGGGCTCTAATTTTATGCAGGCCACTGAATCCTTCAAGTTGTAGGTACTTCATCTGTTGAATGATGAAATCTTGCTCTGCTTTGCTCACAGGCTTGTCATAGGATTAAAGGAAATTAAACATCTCAGCAGCTCTTTCCAGTTTGCAGAGATCTTGGACACTCTTCAGCTCATGTCTCCCCCAGGTCGCCCAGCCCTGGGAGCAGCTCCTGCAGCAGTGACGCCCACCTGGACACCTCCTGGGCTGCAGCAGCACAGTCCACAGAACAGAGCCACAGAGAGAACTACTGCAGGCCTACTCCATCCCACATACTGTGCTAGCACTTTACACACATGACCTCACTTTCCTCACAACTAACAGAGAAAGTGGGTACTTATTTTAGAAAACTGAGACTGAGAAAGACCAAGTGACATGAGCAGGGCCACAGACTGCTAAGTGACCAGATGGAATTCCAACCCAGGTCTGCTTGACTCCAAACTGTATGTTCTTTCTTCTTCCTGACACTGCTCCTCAGGGCCCAGAAAGCTCCACCACCCTAGTCACCTGGGAGCACCTGCTCACTTCCTGAGCCTCAACTTGAGCCTCTCCTTATCTGTAATAACATTCCTGGGCCCTGCTTCTCCCCACTGGTGGAACTGGCCACTCCCTTCTTTGTGCCCCCGCTGGTCTCTGAACAGATAGTACTTTTAGTACTTGTAGCACCTTAAGATGCTTTTCTGTTTAGCTGTCTGTCTCTTCAAGGAAATTTTAAAGTCCTCAAGGGCAGGGACCAACTTTGAGTCCACACTGGCCAGCACTGGGCCTGGTGTAGTGCAAGCGCTCCAGAAAGGAATGCTACATTTACCAATGAATGAATGAATGAATGAATGAATATCTGTTGCCCCAGCTGGAGGCTGGAAAGGCGAGACATTTCACAAACATCCTCTGTAATTCTTATAGTAATTCTCCAAGGGAGATTTTATTAACCTCAGGTTAGAGACTGAAGCTCAGAAAGGTGAAGTAATATTTCTCAAGGTCACACAATTGGGAAGCCTCAGCTTTTTCATCTATAAATTGGATGCCATCCTGGGTACCTACCTAATGGGGTGGTATGGGGATGGAATGCCATAATCCATTTAAATCACTTAACCCCTCTCTGCTACATGGTAAATGTTTTATGTATGTTAATTTTTTTTTTTTTTTTTTTTTTTTTTACCGGGAGGTCCCGGGGATCGAATCCAGGTCCCTCCATATGGAGACGGATGCCCTACCATTTGAGCCACATCCGCCCCCTTAATTATTATTGTCTTAAAATAATATATATGGTTATTACATTAACAATATAGCTAATTATATAGATAAAACAATTATTGGATTTTGGGTATGACTCTTTCCACCATCTCAAGACTTCCTTTTATCCCAACTTGGCATCTGCTCCATATGCCACTTGGATCTGAACTCACATGGATAACTGAGAGCCCCCTCTGTGGCAATGCAAGCCACAGTTCTATCCGACCATAGCTACTTTTCAGATCACCCAAATGTGTGTGAGCTGGGGGACTCTGGATTGTCTGCTATCCAGGAGTCAGATGAGTGCCACTAGGACAGGGGATGCTGACAGACTGACAATTCTCTTGGTGTGTCTGACCAGCCCTACTCTTGCCTACTCTAGTGTCACTGTGTACCTACATGACAAAGCTACTCTGTGACGAGGCTTCTATCTGGGGATTGCTCTCTTCCGGCAGTCCTTGTGGTCTGCACAGCGTCTCTCGCTCTGTCCTTGCTGGCAAGCCTTCTGATGCAGTCCCTGGCATCCCAGCCGAGGCTCCTGGAATGCCTATAGAAGTGCAAATCTGAAACCTGCCTTCTCCCAGATTTGGAGCCTGAGTGGAATGTTCTCAGGACTTCCCATCATGACCACCAAAGTCAATCAACATAGTTAGGATGCGGTCTTCAATTAGTCTGGGGACAAGCAGACTGTGGTACTGAAATTAAGGTTTATGGCTTAAAATTTTGTTCTCCCTATTCAGTCTGTCACATCCACAGACTGCCACTGTAACGGTCTCACTTTGCGACAGATTAAAGGGACTTCAGACTCTCACCACCCATCCCCACCATTATTAATTACTTCTTCTCACTGCCACTGGTTACTCCCAATCAGTTCCAATCACACAGAATTCATGTGCCATTGAGTCATGTGAAAGGGACACGTGCAGCTTACCATACCACAAGGCAGGGGAGAGACAGGAAATTCTCCACTGGTTGGCTTACCTATGTCTGAAATCTTTATTTCTGACAGAAGACAGGAGAGCAGGGAATAGAAGAAAGAACGAGGTGTTAGCAGTGGGGTTAGAAGCATTATTAGCAGCCTGCAAACCTGACAGCAATGGTATTGTGCAATACTGTAATAAATAAAGACTTAGCAGCTATGACACTGATATATTTTATATTGGCTATTACTTGTCAGTGAGCTCACTTACAAGCAGCTACGTATCATGGGAGAGGCATGGTTTCACCTGTACCGCGACTGCTGACTTCAGCTGACACATTCTGCTGCTTTAACAAGGACTAAGACAGAGAGTGGAACAGCCGATTTTCTTCACTGTACTAAGACACATACCGAGAGAGACACACATGCAATGCTGTGTCTCTGTCCGCATATACGCAGCCCTACAAAGAGTTAGTGAAACTGAGTGGTCCACCAAGAACCTACTCACAATAGGGTACAAAACTGGAGACATACCCTAATTAGAAGGGAGGGTGGCGCAGGCCTAGGGAAAAAAATGACTGGAAGGAAACATATCAAAATGATAATATATTGATATATTTATTTTTCTTTCCAAATTTCATTCAATCCTTCCTTTCCTAACCACTGATTCACATGATCTCCCCAACAACTATGGGGAGGAGGCAGGGAAAATAGGATCTCTTATTTGAAGGATGTGGAAGTGGAGTTCCAGAGAGGTTAAGTGCCTTGTTCGATATCACACAGCTTCTCGGCTAAGGTGCGCTGACTTGCTAGTCCATGGCTCTTACCATCATAGTTCTGGAGGTGGAAATAGCATATGAGCAGCGGACTGAAGCTAATACACTCAAGGCTTCCTTCCTCCTTCACAGATGTCTATGCCAGTCGAATACATAAGAGAGAGAAGAAAGGCAGAGAATATCCCACCAGTGCCTGGGGTACTGTTAGGCCTGATATCTGAATTCCTATCGGGCCAATAGCTCATGGGCTTCTGATTCTACTCCTAGCCAAAGAACTCTCCCTCCTTTGGTCTTGCGTGTATGGGGAATACTAACGCTCTTCCTGTAGGGCCCTGATGGCTGTTGGCCAGCCAGCAAGCCTTACACTCCTTTCACATGTGCATGACTGCAGTGTGAGATTTCTTCAGCATGCACCTGCCTCCAGGGAAGAGCTTAATAAAAAATCAAGTCAAAGAGGCCCTCAGAGGACCATGTGACGATTCGTTGGTGAAGCACAGCCAGGTAACGGTGTTCTGGATTTGGTTTTAGAAGCTGGATCTTGGGCACGTTCTTTAAATTCCTGGAGCCTCCTTTATCTCATTTATCGAAGGGGGATAATAAAAAATATATTTCAGAACTGTTCTACTTGGGAAATAGAAGGAGCGCAACAAGAGTGAGCTCCCTTTCCCCTTGCCTAGGTGGGAGGAAGGCTTTCCAGGTCAAGGGCCTGTCTTGCTTGTGTGGATCCCACTCAAGGAGATGGGTGGTTCTCATACCCTAAAATAGTTGTAATGGAACTTGGTATGATTTCTCCCAAAAGGGACAGTGGGGGGTTCCCTATGTCAAAAGCCCAGCTTCTCTGTAACCTCAGAACCCTTGACAGTGCTCCAGTTCTAGAAAGACCTAGAGGTGCAGAGAAAATCCAACAGGTCAGGCCCTCCCCTGTGCTCCAATCATTCACAATCAGGATGGGGAAAAATCTGACTTCAGCTGGCTCTGCAGCACCTGACAGCAGAGAGGCACTGCCTGATTTTAGCTTGTGGGCCTTCTCTTAGTACCGGTCAGCTGAAGGGAACTGCTCCCAGCTTTGATGGATAAGGTAACAGGGCCAAAGCTGGTCATGGGGGCCTTGTCCATGATGCCATCCTTTGTCCTTATAGAAAGGCTTATATGACTAATTTCCATCAGTTTGGTGCTAGGAAGCAAAAAGAAGATTCAGTGGCTTCCAGGGAGTCTAATTCCTGGCTGCCAGCAGCCTTCCACATCAACTAGGTGCCAAGGACACCTCCCTGTCTCCAAAGTGACTTGTCTTCATTGCAGTGCACTGTGGGGAGCAGCACCCGCTCCCCCAGTGCCTCATGCTTTTGGTTTAGCTTGTGAACTGGGAAGTAAAAGCCCCAGAGCCTGACAGGTGAGGCTCTGACCTGTCCCACTTCCCTGGGCCCAATGGGTAATGCCAGTTGGGTCCACAGGATGGCAAAGGGACATTATTAGGAACTCTGAGGAAGGCATTGCCTGACATACCTCAGCTCCAGGATGTTGGTGACATTCCCAGAGGGGAAGATCCTTCTGATGTAGTTGAAATCTCCCACGTAGAGGCTCCCGTCAGAGCCACACGTGAGGGCCACAGGGGCCAAGAGCTTGTTGCCATCAGCAAGGCCATTGCAGCTGGGGCAGGAGATGCTTCTGCGGCGCCCATTGCCCATGATGCTCCCGATGACAGGTGGCTGCTGGGAGACAAACTGGTTCTCCCCATTGCCTTTGTGCAGGATGCCTGGGACGAGGACAGAAGAGCAGATTTACCTATGGAGCGGGAAATGGGTCTCTTCTCCTGCAGTTGACCACAGTCACGTTACAGACACGCAAGGTCTCTGCCTACCATTTCCAGGCTCCTCTCCCAAGGCTGTGCCTCACCTCCGTAATGATAGCTGGTGAGCTATGAGCAGGTCATATTGTTGCTGAGTCAATTCTCACAACAACTCTGTGAGATACATACTATTATGACCCCTATCTTAACACATGGGGATCAGGTTAGGTAGCTTACCCAAGGTAACGCAGATGACAAGTGGGAGAGCTCAGAGCCCAGGCTCTTAACCATTAAGCTACACTGCCTCTCAAATAGGTTGTACATTTCTCATGTACCTAGTCCCTATTTCTATTACAGCATGAAATCTTTACTTGTTTTTCTCTCTTAAGATCGGTTATCATTTCAAGTATGGAGAACATGTCTTTTTCATTTCTGTACCCCCAGTGCCTAGCACAGATCCTGGGAGAGTAGCTATCAACAAATGTTTATAGAATTCACAATCTCTGCTTGCTAAGGTAGAGTCCAGAGACCTGGGTTTTCACCTACTTTTGCTACTAATGGGCTGATTCTGGATCTCTTCAACTGCTTTAATTACGCTTGAGCCTCAGTTTCTTCACCAGCAAAAGGAGGGGATTGATCTCATTGACCTGTAAGCTTCCTCTCATTTCTCTGCTGTTTCTTTTCAGGCTCGGATCATCCTTTCTCTCCTGCATTATTCTCACAGCCTCAAAATTGGACCCCCAGCTTCCCATCTCACTCCTTCCAATCCCTTCTCCACACTGAAGCCTGAGTGAGCTTTTGGTTTTCATCTATCACAACAATCTTCTCCCAGGCTGTCATTTATTAGCTTGGTCAAAGCTGTAATTTTATTGGACAGGTATTTTTAATTTTTAAGGAGTCTAACCAATCATTTCTCCACTTTAAAGTCTGTGCTGCTTTTAGGAAACCTTTCTTTGGCATCATAAACATATTCTCTTATATTTTTTAAAAATTTTAAAATGTTATCTTTTACATTTATATCTTTAATCAAAGGTTTGCTTATTTTGTATATATTGTGAAGTGGGGATTTAATTTTATTTTTCTCCACATGGAACCAATTATTCCAATTCCATTTGTAAAAAACCTGTCCATTCTCTGCTGATATGTGAGGTTATCTCTGTCATATACCAAGCTCCTATTTTCACATGGTGAGTGGCAGAAACATATAGTTATCCATGGCTATACATCCTATCTGTCCTTTCCTTCTCTGTAGTAACAGAACCCCTGATGTTTAACTGGGCAAGTGATTACATGGAACAGACTATATGCCCAGTCACATTTGTTGCTACATCTGGGCACATGACTAAGTTCTCGCCAATGGAAGGTAAGCGCAGGTCGTGTGGGCAACTGCTGGGAGGTGTGCTTATAATGGAAGGAGCTTGCTTTTCCTCCTCCTTGCTGCCTGGAAAGTGGGAGTGAGGGCTGGAGCTGAAGCTGCCACTTTGGAGCAGGACCTTGGGAATGGGGACTCCCAGAATAGAGCAATGAAAGAGAAGGATTTTGGGTCTCTGATCTTATAGACTGCTAAACCAGCCCTGGATTGTCTACCACCAGATTTTAGGTGAGTGAGAAACTTTTAACTTGCTTGTAACTCTGTTATTCTGGCTTTTCGAACACTCATGGCCAAATCTAATTCTAATTACTACTCACAGGCCAGTTTCTGGACTCCATGTACTGTCCCATGGAATCTATTTATCTATTCTCTTGCCAGCACCACACAGTTTTATATATTACGGTTTGTCTAAGATATCTTAATACCTGGAAAGTCCCTCTTTTTTGCTCTTAAAGACTCTCTTAGCAATTAATAAATCTTTATTCTATGATAAACTTTAAAATTAGCTTGTCAATTTCCCCCCAAAACATGTCATGTTTCATTGTAACTATAGATTATGCAGAAATATTTGACATCCTTACCATGTTTAGCAGTCCCCATCCTGGATCATGGTCAGAGCAAGCTATCTAAAATGCAAATCTGATTTTGTCACTCACTCAAATGCATTAAAATTTTCAGAGGCTTGATGTTTGCCCGTGGATGAAGTCAACATCCTAATCTGCTTACCTGCATCCAGCTCCCCAAACCCCCAGCTTTGGCTTTTGCAGTTCCCTTCATTTAGCCCCTTGCTCAGGCCACAATGAACTCACTTTAATTACTCTTTATTCAGGTGTCAGCATTTTGGCGCATGCTGCCTAGAATTCTCTCCCTACTTAATGCGCGGGCCAACCCTACGGACCTTCTGAAACGCAGTGCAGCAGTTCTCACCAAGGGACAACTTTCCTGAACCAAGATGGTGAGTGAAGTGTGCCTCTTCTCTTCCCTGAAAGTGTCCCGTGCTTCCCAGCACTGAGAACGCCTGGTATGTGTTTGTCTGCCCAGAGCGTGAACCTTTGAGGCCGTTCATTTCCGCCTCCCCAGGGCCTAGCACAGTGACAGGCCCAGAGCAAGTATCCAAGGAATGTTCACTGACTCACGTTTCTGACTGATGACAGTAATTTGAAGCATGTGTTTTCTGTTTGGCAGAAACAAGGAGTCACACTGCTGGCTGGGCTCAAGGAATTCTATTAGACCACTCACCACTTTGGATGTTGAGGGCGTGATGTTTGTCCAGGCTCCATCCTCCAAGTTTGGAAGCATCGATTTCATAGCCCTGAAGCACGGCTGTTCTTTTTTCCCACAGGGTCAGATCTGGGCAGGATTCATACTCATAACCCACGGAAACTGTAGGTAACCAAAGGAGCCAGATGCACAGGTGAGCAAAACCTCTCCTCTGGCCTTTAGACCTGTGTGCAAGGCCCCTCGCTTGTCTTTTGTGGAAGAGGAAAAAGGGGACTGTGTTTCTGATTGGGAACCAGATCTGTGTGAAATACTAAACCATGGGTACAGAGCTTTAATATCCTGTTTTTGAAAAGCAATTGCACGTTATTAAGAAAAGTTAAACAGACGTATGAAATACTTTTAAAAAGGGCCCAGGTGTATCTATTCTAGGGAAATAATCTTCAGTACAGAGGATACTCTATGCACAAAAGTCTTCACTGCAGCATTATTTATAATAGTGGGAAATAGGAAATAATCTAAAGGTTCAAAAGGGGTGAGAGGTTGAGCAAACCAAAGCATATGCACTCCAGGAATGTTATGCAGCCACTGGAAATTATGGTTACAAAGAGTGTGTGCCTCTGGAATAATGCTAAGTTGAAAAGATTAGTTAGGTACAGTATTATATCTGTGTTAAAATAGACTATGAAAAAAGAAAATAAATTACAATGCTCCTAAGTGGCTGTATTTGTTCACAGGAACATATACGACCTTTTTCTATTTTTTTGTCCATTTCTCAAATTTTTATTAATGTACATGGTCCTACTTTCATAAAGAAAAAAATCTAAAATAACTTAGAATGAATTCATGGAAAAGGAGTTCAATTGGGGTACTTTAAAAGCTGGAAGTTACTTTGAGGTCTCAAGCAAGAAAATTCTCCGGCTTCACTTGTGTTTCATAAATCAAGGCCTCCTTAGAAGGTCACTGGGTTGAAGGCAAAAATGGCAGGCTGCCGGGGACTGGGTTTTGTAAAAAGACCTGTAACTGCCCTATGGAAAGGAACCAGCAGAGACAGGTATGCTGTTTCTTCAATGTCGTTTTCTGTGCAGGCACTATTTTCCAGGGAGAAATATCCAACTACAGGCTCAAGACAGGACTTAACAATTGGGCAGTGCCCAATCTTAAAGGGAAGACTGCTGGCCATCCATCCTGTGACCTCTTCCCTAGGACAGGAGACTCTTAGCAGTTACCCTGCCTCCCCTGGTCACCTGTGATCTCAGGAAGGTGAACCTCAGCACTTGAAGTCTCCTAGTGGAGACCCTTCCCTTTTATGGTTACTGGTGGGCACTAAATGGGCTCAACTCATCTGAAGATGTTACAAGGCTTCATTTTTCTTGATGAGGTGATGGGAGTGACTTGATCTTCAGAAGGGATCACGAGCAGTGAGGAGATGGCACCTTCGCTCCCCATGTGCCCTTGTGGGGTGGAGGTGGGGGGGGGGATGCAACCT
>PVKH010004918.1:0-22740 GCA_004027955.1 Chaetophractus vellerosus | reverse complement strand
TTTTTCATTTAATTTTCAAAGAAGTTTTAGGTCATAGCAGAGTCACACACAGAATACAAGACAATCTCATATATTCAATCTCCTCCTCCTTTCCCCCCCATACCAAAACCTTTTTGTATGTGAATTGCAGCACCAACATAACTGACATGCAGATAGTGAAACATAGTTCCCAAACATTGTCATTGGTCCACATCAAGGTCCACATTTTAGCTCATACACTTTTATAAATTTTGATGACTATCACCCTGTCCTGTGTCCACCACCGCAAGGCAATGGAAAACATTTCCACGGGCCACCAAACGCCCCCTGTTAGACTCACCCTGTCCCTCCCCCAGAGCCCACAACACCCCCCAGCTTGACTTCCCAGACGACATGATTCACAGATACACTGTTCACCCAACTGAACACAAATGAACATCTGATATAAGGCATTTCATGCAGTATGAGATCATGGAGTGGTAAAGGTAAGCAAGTGTGGGTGGAGGTATTTTGGGATAGGAACCAAGGCAGGTGTGGCACAGTACCTGGAAGCAGCATCCCTGCTGTGCTCTCAAGGTCTCTCAGCTTCTTCCAATCCTTCACATAAGGGCCCAGAGTTTCTCTATTTAATACTTACAAGTTTCCCCAGGGCTTCTTTCAGGGCTTATGATAGAAATCTGGCAGTGAGTTGTAGAGTGTGTAGGCTAGACAGTGTGTTTCCTTTTTTTCTGTAATAATTTATTTAAAGTCCATGATCACATTAGATTATTTTTCTAGAGTTTTTTTTTTCAAGTCCTTTAAAAAGCCAATTGGTAAAAACATCCATTTATGAAGTAAATATTTATATGTCGCCTCTATCTGAAGGAAATTTTTTTTCCATTGGTACCACTTCTGACAACTTAGGTTTTAACTTAATTTTCAATTTTTATCATAATTCTGGAGCTCAAGTAAAAATAGCATGTTTGCGGTGATAACCCCACTAGGAAGGATCAAATAAATGCTATGCTCTTTCTGTGCTGGCATCAGCAATTAAGGACAAGCATGGTTAAGCCAGGCTAGCCTATGACATCTGCTCATGCCAGGCTATTATCAGGCAGGTGGAGCCAGCTCATGCTCTAGAACTTACAGCACTTACTCCCTGCTGAGTGCTTTACATGTCATTTCCTTCCCTTGAGGTCCATTTTCGAATCCATAGTCCACAAATTAGGAGACTGAGATTCACAGAGGCAAACTACTTTGTCCAAAGTAACATAGCTTAGCGATTTAGGTCCAGATACAAACTGTGTCTATGTAATGCTAAAGCCTGTACCCTTAGACATTATGCAATCTACTTCACTGATTTACACTGATATGATATATGAAGATTTTCCTTCTGCATGAGAGGGTGAGCTCCTCGAGGGTGGCAGACAGATCATCTTTGCAATCCCAGATCTCGGCACAGCATAGGTGCTCAATGCTGGTTGAACCTAAGTGACGGCTATTTTGCCCAGGCCTGTCATGACATTGATGTTATTAAAAATTCTGTGTTCTCTTCTTTTCCATCACTAAATCTGGCTTCTCCCTGTCTTCAAGCACTCCATTACATTAGGCTCTTATTTTCAGGAGCTATGTCTTTAGCTTTATACAAATCTTTAATGTATTTAATAAGGTAGTTGTCTAAAATAGAATCCTTTTGCCAATTTGCTAACCAAAGGATGAGATACAAATACAGAAATGCAATGAGTTCATGATTTGTAGGACCTCTCCTTTTTTATATCATAAACCCTAAAATTAATAATGAAAAACTAGTTCAGTATAGGCGGTTAGCAAAAAATAAATAAATGGATTGAAGATACTTTAGGGTTTCTGAGTCATAAATATGCCACATTTTAACTGCTCACCTTGGAATTAGCCAGTCTTCATTGATTGTCTGATGTTTATATACATCGACGGTTCTTTAGAAGATTTGTGAAGCTAGAGGCATATTTGAAGTGACATTTCTCCAAAAATAGAATAAAAGGGAGGGGGTATCTCAATTCAAAATAGGAATACAAATGTATAGCCTTAAATTTTTCTAAAACTACAGTTTAACTTCTAATCTGTGTATTATGAAATAATGTTGTTCAAGAGTTACTGGCTGAATCTTAAATCAATAAGAAGGAAATCACCTCTATTTATTCATTCCTTTGTATTTTCAACAAGCATTAATTATGTGCCTACTAATAATGTATAACTAACATTTATTGACAGCAAGGTACCCACACATATATGCTATGTATATATATATCATCTAATACACAAGCCATTTCCTCCAATTTTCTAATCCCTACATTGCAAGGTAGCTATTATCACTGTTTTACAAATAAGGAAGCTGAGGTTCAAAAGGTTATGTGATTTTTCACAGTGTTCAGAAGTATCAGAGTTGGAATTTGAAAGTGGGGCTTCTAGATACAGAGCAGTCGCTCTCACTCTGCCCCATGGGTGCCATGCATGCTGTTATGTGCTGGGGAAGCAAAGATGAATAGAACATAGTTTCCACATAATTCACATTATTGTGAAATGGATGGATATTTTTAAAATTAATTAGAATATAAAGTATGATGTAAGACGTATTTTGGAAACCAGCCTGTGGAAGTAGCATAACACTTTACAAAGAAGCCATTCTGTCTTGACCTTTCGCAACTTAGTTCCATGCTGGTTTTCCACTTTGATTGGTTAAGAATGTAGTTAGGGTTGAGGCTGCAAGGACATATTAAAGGTCAAGTTAAAGTATTTGAAGTTTATCTCTAGGCAGTGGAAAACCATTGTTTCAATGTTTTTGTTGTTGTTCCTGCTTAATCTTTCAGTCTTTAGGAGCTTTAGTAATAAAATAATAGTAGCAAGAAAAAAAAAGATTGATTAAAAAAAATCCTTTTCATGCTTCGTTAGATTTTTCTTCTTTTTTTCATTTTCTTGCATTATAGAAATGTTTAAAGATATAAGTGAATGACCTTGCCTCTTGTTCAGAACCATCATGTCTCTCAGGTGGTCCACAATAGTAGGATCCAGAGTTGCATTTTCTTGTCATTTTCTGACCTATTGGGTGAGGCACTAAAGCCTGCTACCCAATGCCTATGTTGCTTTAAGTTACGGTAGTGAGATTTCACACTGCTGTCATGCTTTTGGTTAATACAGTTTTGTGTTTTGCTTGGGAAAGACAATTCTGATAGTGTCCTATTGATTCAGCTGTTTTCTGACAGTAGCTACTACCAGGTTTGCCTTCATTGACTTTTCAATGTTCCGTTACAAATAACTTGCATGTACAATTTGATTTTGCGGGGAGTAGAAGATTCCCCACTGTGCATCAAGTTGGAGCAGCTCTGAGCCATGGAGTAGGGATAGCTTATTATCATTCTGAAAATCACCCACTTGTCCTAGGCAGTTGCCATAAAAGAGTTGTGTTTCCTCTGTTATTCTTTTTTCTTCTCTCCTTGTTTTATTCTTCCAGACATTCCAATGACTTCTTATTCTTTAAAGGTTTAAACTTCATTCTTAGAAATCCCCCATGTTGTCTGAAACTTGAAATATGAAGTCATAGGTGTTTTCTTATTTTTCTTAAATTCATGGAATCAAAGATAGCTTGAATCACAAGTAATTTTTTTGATAGTGCAATTTAAAATAAATCTTTTTATAGGATGTTTCCAAAATTGTGGGTGGTTAGAAATGTCCAGTATAGTCATAATAAAAATAACTATCACTTGTTGAATACCTACCATTTGCCAGGCTTGGTGCTTATCAAGTTTCACTTGTTATCTCTAATTTTGACAACTCTGAAAGATAGGTATCATTACCCCACTTTACAGATGAGGAGACTAAGACTCTGAGAGTTAGATAATAATAAGGACTTCTATCTTTCTAATCATGGTTGACTTTTCTATCTAATCATTGATTGGCTTTTCTCTAAAATGATAACATTGTTTGGATTTTCAGAACACTTCACAGATTATGGAACAATTTTTTATATGGTACCTCTTTCAGCCTCACATCTTACTCTTTGTGAGACCATCTTGAGATTCTGGATTCAGAACCTGATTATGGATTTCCTTGTACTGAAATATGACCCTTTGTGAAGCTAGCCTCATTTGTAATAATTGCTTCCTCTCTACCACTGCTAGTATATATTTTTATTTTAATCCAGGGATAGTGTACCTGAAGAGATTGCTTGTTGATACCCTGGTAGAATTTGTGATATTATCCATACCCAGGCAATAGTTCCCTGAAACAGAAGCAGAATATACTGTTGAGAACAAACTCAAAACTACAGCTATGTTTCCTGCTGTCTTCTACCAGGAGATCCAAGGTTTTTTTGTCCTTTGAAGACACTCCTAGCCCTGTGCAAATTGTCCCCATATCTTCTAATATAAACCAAAGCATCTTATTCATATACATGAATAAATGTGTGTGTGTGTGTGTGTGTGTGTGTGTGTGTGTGTGTGTATGGACAGAGATGCACAAAGATAGGATAACATGAAAATGACTAGTCAGAACATTTCTATCTCATCACTGATATTTCTTAAACCCAATGACATCAGATTCTCTGAAACAATTTAGGGATAACAAGTAGCAGTTGGGCACAGAGAGTGGCAAGAAACAGGTTATAAGATTAAATAGAGGAAAACAATAAAACAGATAAAGCAACACATATACTACCTTCTACCCTCATGGGAACACCAAACCAAACTACTCACCATTCCAGAAAGCAACTGTTCTCTCAAGCTCTAACTCAAGACTCTGACCCCACTTTCTGGCCTATCTTCCCCCCTAAACTGAGTTAGTTGCTCCCCCTCTGCTGTGCTACCAGAGAACCAAGGACATGCCTCCACTTCAGCGCTCATGCAATCTGATGGATATGAAAGAAATCAGCAGCCTCAAGGTCACCTGGCCACTCCCCACTCCCACCCCTCCAGACAATAATCCAGCACTTTGAGCACAATGCCCAGCACAGAGCACTTGATTCTATTCAGTCATTCAACAATGCCAGACCCAGTGCTAGCACCAAGTGCTATGCGCAAAGAATGTTTGAAGAAAGAAGGAAAGGAAGTAAAGAGACCGAAAGGGAAAGAACAGAGAAAGGAAGGAAAAATGGGAGGCCATAGATGTAAGTAAAACTGTAATAATTTGATATATCAAATAATATTTCATATAAGACTACTTGTTTTCTTTCAGGAAAGAAAATTATTTGAGAAAGTAGCTATTTCAGAGGGTTTTAGAGCTCACAGTAGAGAAGAGGGAAGATGAATATTATAAGACTAGAAATCAGGTCTTCAATGTTTTTCTTTCCCTTAATTTGGAAATTTATTTTTCTTATAACTTAAATATTTCCACATACATAAATGAGAAGACAGGGCCTATGCTTACTCCACAACTAACAAATTTTAGAAACAGACTCTTTTTATATGTTTTCATAATATAATAGGTTTAAGTGAGAAGGCAAAAGAATTTTATCTTCCAATCTGAAAATTTATGCATTAAAGTATTCTTGAATAATGTAAAATCCACCATATTTGTGCATGCCTGTGTGTGTTAGAGTAAATTTTCTTTTTGGTCTGTATGACACTGGTTATGCTAATTCATGCCAGGGTTTCTAGAGGAGCTAGCCACTCCCATCCCCTTATTCCCCTACCTGGCCATTTGCTATTCATTCTCCAGTAAAGAAACTCTAGCTTTAGTTTCCTCCTTTTTTCCCCTCAGCTCTGCCTTCATCCGTCTTAGGAAATCCTTATATTCCTATCTCCTCTAGAGCTTCCAGGAGTTGCATGTTGCCATTCTGCTACTCTTCACACATTCCAATTAGAAACCCAAGGGGGGACGTGTACACCAGAGGAGGCTTTCCTGCTGCTTAATGATGTAGAGTGATTCCAGTGCTGGCTATATATTATGGGAGAAGAACATAACCAGTTTTAATGGATATTTTCTTCTACCCCCTATCTCTCTGATACTGAAAAGTGAAAATCCCAATAACATTGTTAGTAGTCACTGCGGGATATCTCTGGGTATTTCAGTTACTTAGGCTGCTTAAGCAAATACCATGAAATGGGTCAGGTTAAACAGTGGGAATTTATTGACTTACAGTTTTGACGATAAAAGAAAGTCCAATCAAGGCATCAATGGTGGCGATTCTTTCTCCCAGAAGACTGGTGTTCTGGGGCTGGCTTCCGGTGATCTTTGGTTACTCTATCACATGGCAAGGCACATGGCAGAGCCTCCTGGTCTCTTCCTTCTCTTCTGGGTTCCATTTCAGCTTCTTGCTTCCTGTGGCTTTCTCTCTTGTGTCCTGTCGTTTTTCTCTCTTTCTGTCTGAATTTTATTCCACTTGTAAAGGACTCCAGTAATAGGATTAAGACCCATCTTGATTGAGGTGGGACACACCTCAATAGAAGTAACCTCATCAAAAGGTCCTACTTACAATGGGTTCACACTCACTGGAATTGAGTAAGTTTAAGAACCTGTTTTTCTAGGGTATATACAACTTCAAACCACCACACTGGGCAAGAAGATAAACAGGAAAATAAACATACTCAAGGAAAAAAATTGAATATTTATTATTGTGCTTTGAAATTCTTCAAAATCACATCCTAATTTCTGAATCAAACCTGGTTAAGTCTTCCTCTACTATCTTGAAATCTATAGGATGGTCAGAATTTTAAAATGAGAAAGGAACATTTATTAGTCTTTGAGTGTTTATATGCATGAAAGATGCTGTGTAAATTGTTTTTTATTTCCCTTCATTTCATTATCACATGGTTTAATTGCTAATGAGCAGAAAATTGACAAAGATTTTTTTTAAAAAAGGAAAAGCTAGTGCCATAACGGTGGAAAAAAATTTCAAAACAACAAAGTAGTTATTCACAAGATAGAAAAAGTATATCTCACATAAATGATTGGGTTATGGAGTGGAGAGAAAAGACCATGCATATATAATATAGACAGCTCTGTACACACATATACATAAGGATACAAACACAGACCTGCCCCCACGAGCATGCACACATCACCCACACATACAAATGCACAGACCATACACTTTCACACATGCACACATGTGCTCATACACACACAGCAAAGTTATGCCCCCAATTTAATTAGCCAAGGATATAGAATGTTATCAGAAGCAACACAGCCACCAGGGTAGTAGCATATCTCAAAGTAGCTCCCCTTGGACCTCTGAATATCTGGGGAGGTTCTCAGATGCCTAATACCCAGATGTACAACCAGATCTGTTAAGCTTAATTCTTCTTCCAACACAACACTTGTATACTCTGGGATTATAGCATCATTCCAGAAAATATTAAATTTGTAATCTATGTGCTCTGTTTAATAGTAAACATCACATCTTTTGGTTCTTAAAACAAACTCATTGACATCAGGGTCACATCCTTATCTGGGGATAGGAAAGAGAGTCAGTGCTCAGGAGTCATGAACAATACTGCATTTCCTTGCAGGAAATATTGTGAATAATAATTTAGTTTAATAAAAATCTATAAAATGGGAATAATAGCCCTTGCTTAATGATATAAATGAAATCCTGCTTATAACACACTTAATATACCTTTTATACCAAACCTGGTACATACAAAAAGCTCAAAAAAATCAATGCGTAAGGGTGAAACAGATTTTTACCTCTTGTTTATAATTGATGATTTCCAGTTTCTCTTGGTCTAGTTGGTTTCTGGCACATAATCCACTAGCTTAGCCTCTAAATAAGCAATTGTATTTTCCAATTTAATCAGCTTTTTGTATACTAAGATATATTAAAATGGGCCCAAGTCTACATTAATATATCTTGGAAACCTAGATAAAACCTTAAAACTCTGTAAGATAGATCAGAAATACGCATTATATGTGTTACATACATATTGCTTTGATGTAGAGTATACTTTTCGATCATATATCCAAACTCTGGGGAAACCCTTGTTTCAGTAAGCCAGTTACCTTGTCCTGCTGTGAGATTCATGCCAGTTTATATATATATGTGAATTCCTTTTCAAAAGAACAGGGATTTTAAAAAATTCTTTGAATTGTCAAGGAAAGTATGATGCTATAGATGTTGATTAAAGGTAGTTTTCTATTATCAAAAGCATAATAACTCATACCTAGCCATTCTTTCATTCGTCCCTCATACAAAATATAGTCCTATAACTTTAATTTCTGTTTCCTGTATTCAACAGAGAAATGGAGTCATGGAACTGTGAAACTGGAATTTGGAGATATACACTTGAATGCCATTTAAATATTAAAAGTATTATGACACTATATTGATACATAGGCATTTTTGGAGAGCCAGTCCTCAATCATTTTTTTTAAATGAAACTTTTAGACGCTTTAGTTGGAACCCCTTAGAGAAAAATGTCTAATAACACTCAGATCATAAAAGAACCACAGCTTTTCAAATACCTTTGTGTGAACTTTGAAGCAGATAACTAACAAGATATGAACAAATGCAAGTGAGGCCAGGGATGATTCTATCTAACAGTTAGTTCATAACAAGACTTTGTAACGTCGAGTTGTTGGGGTTTCCAGGTAAAGCGTAAGTACCACCTGTACTTTCCTGCTCAGAGGTGTAAAAGGCAGATGGGAGAAGTCACAATTTGGACACGAGGTCCTGGACTTCAAAGATTGACTTAAACGTCCCCAATTCTTTACCTAGCACACATTCTCCCCTAGAATCAAACTGCCCTGGGCTAGGAACTGAGACTCAGAGAATTTATCTGTCCAATATCACACAGACCAGGTAGGAACTGACTAGAACGAGTTTTGTATCTGCATGTTTCGGGGTTTACAATAATCATTTGGCAAGATTGCCTCTACACTTTTATTTCCCCAAGTACACACTCATGCAGGTAACCTGAAAGCGAAAGGCAGGAGTATATATCATTCCTGGTATGCCTTCCATGCTTCCGGGATCACATTTTACTAATTTGGGTTGTACCTGCAAAAACCCAGGCCAAAAGTGACCTTTGATTCTTTTATGAAACCCAAACGAACATGTCAAATCTAACCATGCAAAACAGCCCTAATTAAGTCAACTTTCACTCTGGTTTTGTGCCAAATGGAGTGAAGCCTCTGGTGGGCTGGACAGCCCTATTTCCTGCTTTCAATTGCAGAGAGCCCAATTAGTAAATCAAACTTTAAAAAGCTGTCTGAAATAATTAATTAAGTCATAATTACTCAGAAGTATGTTTTATAGTGTACTATAATCTAAAAAGTGGTCTAAATGCTTGAAAGGGTTATCAATTTCATTATTACAGAATTAATTATAATTGGGCCTAATCCTTCAGTGATGGAGTTTGAAAAAAATACTCTGGGGATAAACTGTTCATATATGCGAAGTGGATAAATTCTTGCAGAACTCAGGAGTGTTAGTTACGATCTAGAATTCTTTTCTGCTTATAATATTTTTCCTTTATTAAAGCCCTATAGACATCACCCTAAAAATTAATGCCTCAGAGGGAAAAAATCATTGCTTCTGTATGAATGTGGTTATCGCTTATGGACAATTTTGATTCATTCTACACCATCCCAAACATCTTCAGTAATCAGTAAACTGATGAAATGAAAACAAGAGAACTAGCCTTTGGTGAGTGCGTACATTGTATCAGCAACTATATGAGGGAGCTTTACCACATTATCCCATTTAGTCTAACAATATAATATGATAAAAATATAACCCATCAAGGGATGTATTTTTATCCTCATTTTTACAGATAGAGGAGTAGAGGTTTAGGGAAACTGGCCAATTTCAGAGTTAATAAGCGTGAGGCCTAGGAATTGAACTCAGGCCTATCCAATTCCAAATCTCACCTTATTTTCACTCCTTCAATGTCTGCCATATTGAGTAGCATGTTTTACTGAGAACCATGAGACCATTTTTTAAAAATATGTAAATATGTCTTCATTTAAATAACAATCATATATATATACACACAATATATATAGTCATTTATGAATATAAAAAAATCTCTGGCAGTGATCATAGTGATCATTCACAAATGAAAAACATTTTAATGTTTAATTATAGTTAAGCCATAATTTCTCAAACAGATGTGGTCCTCAAAAATGTTTTTCTTTGAAAAGCACTTTCATATGACTTGTGTTTAGAAAACCTTGCCCTGCATTGAGTATTCCATATGGACTCCTGTGTATTTGGAATTAATTCTTCATATGTATTTAGGGATGTGGGGACACAGGGCCCAGTCTCCCCCGAACTCCTCAGCACATAGCCACCTGTATGACCTAGACATAAGAGAAAGGTTAACAAAGCCCCCCAGAGGGGAGCGAATATATAGGTGGTATCATAACCAGAATCCCCTCAGAATGGTAAAATGTCATAACTGCCATTACATCACTAGATTGCATATGTGCTCACAGAACCCTAGCAGAAACTCTGTTCTCATACCCTATGGAATGCCTTTGAAAATCACCCCTCATTTTCCCGTCTCTTTGTGGAGCCAGTCTTCATTCTCTGGACCACTGCCTCTGGAGAATCTCCTGTTTGTAAGTCCCAATAAAGCTTATATCTGACTCAGTGCCAGGTGTATTCTTTGGTCTTGGGGATGCCCCAACTTGGGGCCATTCAGGAGTTGGGTTGGAACAGGGATTAATTCTTCAAATTCTTCATTGTATTTGTGTGTTTATTTTCACTACCACTAATGATCTGCAAGCTTTCCACATATTACAACAAAAACTGTAAAGAAATATCTAGGTAGAAACATTTCACTTTGAGTTATATCACTGCTCATTATGTGAAATTTAGGGACCATTAGGAGCCAATGTCATGGGAAAAAAGAACAGTTTTTTTATCAAATGATTCCTAAGATAATTTTTGTCAATTTATGCAGTTTAATATTATTATTATCTAATTTTTTAGCCAGACGCCTGGGTTCTCTTTTATATAATATTTATTTGCTCCTGGTTTACATCCATTTTAATTTCTTCCATGAAGTCTGCTGTGATAATATCTCTGTCCCTTTCACATGCTCGTACAGTGTACCTTCGTTAGGTAGATAGTTTTTTGCCAATATTTTAATGTCAAATTCACAGGAAATTAAGCAGAAATGCTAAATACAATTTGTTTTGTCAGTAAGGTAAGGTCTTAAAAGCTTTCTATCAGAAAAATTAAATGAAAGATATACTAAAGATGGGAAAATATGGATAATCACCATACATTCTAATATTTATATGAGAATATAAATAGATAAAAAATCCTCTCTTCTTTTAAAGACAGTATTAAGCCAACTAGAAACTAAATTAATTCTCAATTTTGTCAATATTCAATAACAGAAATGATCTCTGCAAGTTAAGCTAAAGTTTCTCATTTGGAGTGACAGCATTTTTAAAAAATAAGTTCTAATCCTAAATGATATGATCTTTAAAGTAAAGAGACTTATAGTACTTACAGACCAATAATTGTCCCCATCTTCTCCTTCCTGTACTATGAAAAGGAATTCTCAAGGGGGAAAAAAATGTAGCAATTTCTTTAACTTCTTACTCATTTGTTCCTGATTTTTTAAAATGATCTACTAAATCAAGTAGAAAACTCAACTTCTCCTAAATAATAAAGTCACCTGGGAGCAGAATAGTTTACCTGTGCCCATCCACCCATCAGAGAGAAGAAATAAATATGGATCGTTCAGTGCCCTTCCTGCATATTTAGGCCAAAGACAGTTGTGAAAACAAAGCTTTGGAGTTCAATATATGAAAGGCAGTTAATAATTATCGTATCTATGGGTAAATTGTTATAGTGAATTAATGCGTTTTTTAAAGGAAAAAGAATTGGAGTGACAGATGCTATAGCTATAAATGACGATGAGTAAGGTAAAGCCAAGAGCACCGGTGATACTCCTGGTAAAGGCTTCACGACCATATGAACCATAGCAGCTAAGACATCTACAAGCAGACAGTTTCATCAAGAACGTCTTTTATGCACCGTTTTTTCTACTAATTTGTAGACTTCACAAAATATATGACCTATGTAACTGAGGCCAAAATGATGCTTAAGTTCTTATCTAAATGTGTTTGTTGAAAAATAATTCAGAATCTTTTCATTTTCCTGTGTTTTTTTATATTTGTTTATACACATTTCCTATTTTTCCACAGCTTTGCTTGGTTGCTGAGACCCAAAGTGATTTTTTCTTTTTAATGTTTTATTTATGGATATTGTAATTTTAATAGTAATTAAAAATTAGCATTAAAATAAAAAATGAGAACTGAATATTTGTTATATCAATGAATGGCTACTAATTACCACTTGTATGTTACTTGACATTGACAGAAAAATATATGTGTGTCTGCTAATGAATATATGATAAATACAAATTGCGACTATTTTCAGACATTAAAATTCCTTTCTGGAACTCAATCCTCTAAATATACATGAGTATTGTGTTTCTCTATATATTTTTATTGGAGAAAAGTACTTGAGCAAAAAAATCATTTTTATTTTTATTTCTTTCCAAAAATACACATGCTGCTGTTTTGTGATACAAAATAGAAAAATTGAATAGAGAATGGATATCTCATTATCTAGCATATTCAATAAATAAGAAAAATAATAAAAAGCTATACTCAAATATAACCTTGAACATAATGTATTGCGGGGTTGTAAGAATTTTCAAGTGCCTTTCATTTTTCATCCTCTTAAATTTTTCAAAATCTACTTAAGGTGTCAGAGATAAATAGCAATGCTTCCATTATAACTAAAGCCTATCTTTTGAAAGCTACCCATCATCAATTTCTGCTATTTTATATATAACCCTAATGGACCTACCAATATACAGAATGAGTAACATACAAACTGACCAGAACAGACCTAGGAATCTTTATATATATCAATTCAAGAATAGCAGTTTGTCAACCCTTAAGTTTTTTGTCTTCAAAATGCTTTATAGGCCTCAAGAAATTCTAACAACCCTGGGAGGTAATTTATTGTTACCATCAATTTATGGTTAAGAAACGGATGGCTAACTAATCTGTCCAAAGCCAAAGATAGTCAGATTAGGGTTTTCAGGCTATTTTTTTAATACCAGCTAATTTTTGGTATTGCTTTAATGTTTTAACCTCCAAGTTTTGTTTTGTTTTTCTTTTAGGCTGTGGCATCATCACTGTGAAGCGGTAATTATAACTAAACTTGTACTTGATATTACACCTTTATTTTAAATATCTATTTTCGTCACTAACAGTTTTTGAAAATGTTTTCTTTCTTTTTTTTTTCCAAACATAATTTTATTCCAGAAAATTAAACTAGAAAGTCATATTAAAAACTGCATGGTCGTGTTTAAATTAGCCAAAATACAACGTAAATAACAGCTGCAGCTGGTAGAAAACTTACCAAGCTCTGTGTAGATAAGATACTCAAACCAAAATTCCCCTCAAACACAAAGCCTGCTTATAGGAAGAAAGTTGGGTCAAAAGAAACCAAGTGATTTGAAATCCCGAACCTCATCTTTTTAAAAGAAACTATGTCTGAATTCTAGTAGGAAACAACCACAAAATAGAGGGAATCCATATTCTATGTTCAACGTGTATTGGTGTTTGATAGCAACAGACCCTTCTACAGGACGTTGGTGGGATGGAATGTAGAAACATCTTTGTAAATCAATACCATTTTGTTTAAAAAATAATTTATTCATTCATTCAAGAATGTTTTATTCACTAACTTCTGAACCAGGTTACCATTAGGAGGACTGAAGATAAAATAATAAATGATATGGAACTTGCCTTCAAAAAACTCATAGTCTATAAAAAAGAGGGAGAGAGAGAGAGAAACAAGTATAATTAAGCTGTGCTATGATAGTGCAAGCGAAGAAGGTCATTTCTTTTGGGAACAGTAAGCCTTTTAGATGAGAACACTGGATCCCAAAGACTGAATGTTTATTAAATGCCCACTTTGTACTAGTTGCTCATTAAACAAGGATAGATAACACTGGGTTCCTGCCATCTCAGGGTTTAAAAGGTAATTGTTTAATTAAAACATCAGATCATAGAAAAAATTCAACAATTTTTTGTATTTCACAGATCTTTATATGAGCTTTTCTATGTACAGCTGTTACTTCATTATTATCTATAGTGTTTATTATTCTGCTTATAAATATAAAAAGGATTATCTCCCCAGTGGGGGTATTAGATTTAATTAGAAATTAAAGATGGGGATAGAAAAGAGCAAGTACCCTTTAAAACAAACTAATAAAGGATATTGTTGAATCACTCCCTCTAGGGATTTGTTTAAAGAGGGAAACTAATAGAATTGACTCATGAAATCTTGCCCAAAGCTGCGGAAGTGTATTAAATGACCGCCTGGCATTACATCAACAGCATTCATTTTAATGTAATAAAATTTTGAAATTTTTTGAAATAGTATGACACATAAGTAGAAATGTTAGCATAAGCTTCACAAATTTTATGTCTAATACCTATTTGCATTTATAATGCTTGTCCAACCCGGAAATTTAGTATTGTTTTCATATTTGAGTTTCCCGTGTACCCTAAGAATGTATAAAAGGTATGTAAAAATATTTTAATTTTTTGCTTACTTTTGCTAAATATGTTACAAATTTATTATATTCAGCAAATTCCCAACTATAGCTAAACCCTGCATAGAAATTTAAGACCTTTACCATAACATCAAGAAGCATACTCTTACTGTAGGTGTTATATTTATATTAATATAGATATAAAGTATTAGACGATAAGCTGGGCCTTAAGAAATTTCACAAAGATGGTAATTGCAGGATGACAGGGATATTTCAGGAAAATGAAATGATTAATTCTTTAATTAAAAAATTATATATGTATGAATATATTGAGAGTCTGCTGTGTTTCAGGCACTAAGATTACAGCAGTGAACACAATGTCCTAACTTCCTGCCCTCAAGTGGCTTAAATTCTTTCTGGGATGGGGGAGAAACAGGGTAAGGCTCTATAAACTATGGGATGCCCTGTTAAATCTGACTTCTAGATAAATGGCAAATAAGTTTTTAGTATAGGTATGTCCCATGTAATATTTGGAAACATACAATAAATATGTTTTTAGTGTAACTAATAATAAATATTATTTTTGTATTAGGATATCTGATGCAATATTTAGGACATACTTATACTAAAAATGTATTCATTGCTTATCTGAAATTCAAATTTAACTGGGTACCCTGTGTTTTATTTGCTAAATCCAGCAACTCTAGTGAGGAAAACAGAAAATAAACCCAAAAAAGTAGAATGCCATATGGTGAGAAATAAAGTAAGGTTAGGAAAATTAAGAATGCTGCAAGATTGGGGGTTGTCATTTTACATATCAGATGGAATACTTCTCTCTAATAAGATGACATTTGAACAGATACCTGAAAGAAGCAAGGATGTGGGACCACAATCAGAGAATAAGCTTTCCAGAATAACAGTACCCCAAATGAAAACTACAGGGAAATGGTGGGGTAAAGAAACAGAGAGAGTCCAATGTGGCTGGAGCAGAGGAAGCAAGGGAAAGGGCAAAATTTTTGTTTGCACTTTCAGAATTTATTAGCAAGGATTAATTCTTTGGCATTAATCAAAATACGATCTTCAGCTCTATGTTTCTGTCCATTTTTCTCTCTGTGTCTCCTAGACTTTCCTCCTCTTCCTTATCTCCGCCTCCCTGCAAATGGTCAAATATTCATATAGCTTATAGACTAAACAAAAGGTAATATCTCCTACAAGGAAAAGTAATCAGCAACTTAATTGCTCTGGGCCTTATTTATATTGTGCCATCAATTTTTATTTGATCATCTGCTTATTTGACTAAAATGTTCTGCTTTCATTGCAGCCATTAACTTCTTTCTATAAATAATAACATACTCAAATTCCATAAATATGTTAGATTTTGTACATGTTGCAACAGAGACCAAGATACAGGGAATGTTTTTATTTAATGTAACCTATAATCAAATCCTGTTGAGTTAATAGCAATTGAATACCCTTCAAAATAGCACCATGTATCAGGACTCTAATGCCCAAATTTGTTAATCTTATTCTTTGTTCTGAAAATCAGTCTCCATCTAACATAATGTCACAATAAATACTGCCTCACTCCTGCCTCTATTCCTTCATCACAACACAACTTGTAGTCTATATGGGCCCAACATGTGGAAGAAAATTTTAAACATAAGGGGTTTAAATAGCCCCAGATCCATGTTACTTGTCCAGCATTTGTTTTCAGGTCCTGCCCTCATCCTTGTGCCTAAATCTCTGCCTTGGTACCTTTCCAATACTACAGCCCCTAGTAGCCTGGAATTCCTCCTTTCTCTTGTTGTTAACTCTCCTGGAAACGCACTTGTGCTCTGAACCCCCTGGCCTAGTTCCTCAGGTCATTTTACTTACTAATACAATTTTCTGAATTAAATGCCAGAGTATTAATTATTCGTTATCTCTAGGTTTTGCTCACTTAAGAGCTGCCATATCCCAAATCAACTGCTCAGACGCTTATTCTTTGCTTTTTGCTTAGTCTTCTGTCTGGCTATTGCCCTGCTTCTTAGCATAGGTAATGACTTGCTTGATAGACTGAACTTTCTCTGAGCATCAGCAGATCAATTTGCCCTTTTTATCCATTCAACCTCAATTTATGAATACAATTCCAGATCCTACTATCACTGTCTGCCCTTGTTGGATTTGGAGGGCCCAGGACACACAGACAGAAATGAGGCCCCTCCCCTGTTCCCAGTAAGGGATATTGCTCCTTCTCATTTTCCAAAGAGTGGAGATAAAACCCAAAATAAAATTACTTCACCTTGAAACCCCCAAAACCAAAAATGTTATTATAAATATCCTATATCTCAAGGATCTGTGATTAGATACACCATTCACATATTGTTACATACCTCCAGAACCAGGCATTAAAGGACCAAGCCCTTTATTTACAGAAACGAGAACCTTAATTAACTAAAGTAGTTTTAATCGTTTCACTTTTATATACTCTTGTAAAAGAGACAGAATGAGTTTCTCCCTCTCAATTCATTTTATGCCATATTTCCTAGCCACAATATCAAGGCTTGGATTTCCTAATGAATTTCTCTTGTTCTCTGAAATTTCATTTGACATCTCTTTAGGATTTTTCCCCTTATACTCACTACACTTCTCTTTTATGTTCTGGTCCAAGCTGGTTGTTCTGTATGGTCTTGGTAGACATTTAGCTCTTTCTTCCCAGCAAGTGCCTTTCTCTGAAGCATGTTGCACATTTTAGCCAAAGAACCTTTCCCTGATAGAAGAGTCATGTTTGACTGAGTCTCAAGATAAAACACAGAATTGTCCTTTTTGCTGTGGGAAAGTGCTTCTGATGCTTTAGCATTCATGTTCTAGATCTAACATTTCTACTATTGGTTGTTTGACCTTAATCCCCAAGTCTTTGTTTCCTCATTTATAAAAAAGGGTATTGGCTATTTGATCTCCAAGGTGACCTACATCCTGCACACTGTGATGCAACTATTCATCACATTTGACAGATTCTCTCCTCTTTATAAACATTTCAATTCTATGGATCAGAATGGATAGAATTAAAATGATCTCGGACATTATTTTGCCCTATCAATATTTCTATCTTCATAGTCATATACTCAGATGACTCTAAATTTTAAATCATAACTTCAAAAATAAGGAATATTTGAATAGTGCTAAAGTTTCCTAAAAGGAAATATTGCAATATTCTAAAATATTGTTACATTTATACTTTGCTAATTGTTTACTGCTTTATTTAAAGGTGAATACATATAGAGCTGTAGACATTTCAAAGATATGCAGTTTGGACAAAACATAATTGTGAGTCCTGTTCCTCTGTTTTACTTTTCCAGAGTGGATATTGTTAGAGTGAAAACTTAGCATGACTCTATTTGCAAGAATATTTGGTGTGAGGAATGTTTATATTGCAAAGCTCACATTCCAGAGTTGCCTATAAATGCATAATGCTTAAAGACCATATTTTAAAATGAAGACTCAGCCACTTTATCTGGGAGATTCCAAATGATTGGATTAACTGGTTTTTAAAATGAATCGAGATATTTTCTTAATTTTCTAAATAAAATTTCGGAGTTCACCAGTGGGTTTGATATTAAAATCCTTCATGCCTAGACTAATATTTCCAGTGATAGTTTTTAGCCACTTACTTCCTCCCCCACCCTTTCCCCCACACTCTTCTTCTCACTTGCTGGATCAGCCTTGTCAATTCCTGAGCCAATCCTAACAACATTGAGATGCTTTATTGCAAGCTTCAGTCCAGAAGTCATTGGAATGTCTTGCTGATACACCTAGTAAGTTCTAGACCTGCCACTGTATTGACCTACCCTAGAGCTTCTGCTTCCAGCTCCTGCTGGACTTGCTTTTTCTTATGTAAACAGTGCTCCTCACTTGGTTCTTGTCAGTCCCACCTCTAGAGGACAAAGAAGCTATTTATTCCCCTAGAATTGCTATGTTTCTTCTGGGAATGGGCTCCTCTTCCCAGAACACAGCGCTGTCATCCAATTAGTTTTGACCTTGTTCTCCCACAGCTGTGGCCCACTCGCCCCTAGATTGCAACACCCACACTGGGCAGCCAATGGCTAGGTCCACTCTCCTGCTTTTCAGTTCCTCATCCATACCACTCTCCATCGCCTCTTACTGATGAAATGGCACTCTGATCCTTTCTGACAGGTCTAAATAGTAGAGAAAATTATGTAGTTATTTCATGACTGCCTTGGGCATTGAATGTTAAAAGAATTGAGATTATTTACAAATATTCTCCTAAAATAAAGTAGTCTGCCCTGCAGAATTTGTTAGAATAATAAGAGCCAATTAGATAAAGACATAAACTTTAAAAAGAGCATTGCATACTTACAAATTGTTAGCTGAAGGGTACTATAAAAAGCTGATTGAAAATACTGCTATGAAAATAAAGCATTGAACCATTCAATATTATCACTTCCATCTTGGGCACTTAGCCTAAAAAGTACAATAAAAAAGCCAAAATGGCCCTTTTAGAAATAATATTCTCTTGTTAAAAATGATATGCTTGTTTTTCCTGGCTCTTTTTTTTTCTTTTAAATTGCACATCATTAAAATATAATATTCACATTTTTTCTGGTACATTTTCTGAAATTTTTGTACAAATTTGTATGTTAGTAGGAACAAAGCATAATATTAAAGAACTACGTTTGAGCATTCATTTTTGATTTCTAAAACTATTGCTTCCCATGAAAGATATTTTCTCTAGTATTTCAATAAGCTACCAATAGAGCCAACACATTTAGTTTGCCCCCTTTCTTTTACTCACTGGTCTTTGTCTTACCCTATCAAGCCCTCAAATTTCATCATCTCTAAATAGCAAGAATATCAATATCTTCTTTATTAAAGGGCCATTGCAAGGACTAAAATAGACAACTTATGTAAGCATTTAGTTCAGTGCTTGATATATATGATGAATTTAATAAATGAATTATTAAAATACCATATTAATTACATATGGAAGACCTGAGGTAGATATTAATATTAGGTGATTGATTTCAGCTGTTTATTAGGGTAGAGTTAAAAAGACATGTGAATTAATTTTTAAAAAATACACAAGGTCCACTAAAAATTCTGTTCAGCAGGGGTCTAATTTAAACTGCAAGCTAGAATCCCTGGCACAGTTAGCCCTTCTGATGTTAGAAATGCCTATGAAAGTTTGAAAATAAAAAATGAATAGAACCTCTTTGACTTGCAATCACAGTAAAATAAAAACAAGACTAATATAGGAAGTTATTGTCACAAACTGTAAAGACAAGAGAAATATATTCCAACTGAATTTACCCTCCCCCTACAGCAAAGAAAAATACAGTAATAATTTGTTCTTTGATGTCTAATACACATTAAAAGAAAGAAAGTGACTTAAATGACTCCTATGCTAATGGAGCATTAAATATATCAAAGGGTCCTGAATCCAAAATATACAAGCCTTGGAACTTTATAAGAGGATTAATATATATCTGTGGGATTATTTTATGGAATGTAGAATTGGAAATTTTATCTATCTAAATTTAAATTCAATTTAATATAGATTATCATCTCATTTAAATTAAAATTAATCTGAATGTTGTTATTTCACCTATATAGATTTTACATGGCTGTATATCAATAAATGAAATTAATTTATCAGAGTATGATGGCAGAAAAGACATTTTCAGGTGATCAAAATGCTTTCTTTAATATATATTTCTTAATTATAGCAATGTTCTCTTTCAGCCACAGAAGCTGTGGAATAATTTCAAAGAACTATTTTCAGTTGACACATCCACAATGAAATTCACTCAAGTGATGAAACAGACATTGGGTCTTAAGGTTGTGGTGGCTGCTAGTAATATTGACCAGATCTATGGATGAAAAACAGACCACCTGTCCTTTTTGCTGACTCAGTCAGAATACCTTAAAAACAAGATCAGTATTATCAGGTGGCCACTGATTGTTCTAGATAAAGAGAACCTTAAATTTGAAGTACAATATTTTCTTTCTTGTGTGTCAGTCATTGCTCTAAAAAATGGAACCTTTATTTCTTTAGAAGTAAATATCTTACTCTTTCAATGATCATGTAAGGTAAGCATTTGATTGATATTCATTAATAAATTTCTAATATAAATTGTTGGTTTATATAGGAAAACAGCCTGATGATTTAGTATGCAGATACTTTCCCATATCTATAACATCAGTATGTTTGCATTAAAAAGGAGAAATTATGCAAATTATTTATTTCCTTTTGCATTGTACCAAAGAACTTGATATCTTGGGACATCTGGATGTTTGACAACCACCAACCTCAATATGACTAAATCAGTGTTTATTTTTATCTAAATGATTTGGCATCAAGGAAAAAGACTTAATGATTATTAATTAACCTTAAGGTCCAAGAAGAGTTAGAGAAATTTCCACCATGAAACATAAAGTGAAGCCATTCATTCCACTAAAATTATGTTGCCTACATCAGAATATAAATGAAATCACAGTTGATACCGGTGAGTATATGCAAAAATACATTTTATTCAACCATTAAGGAAGACAATCACAAAAAGATGATAGAGTTGAATAATTGCTTATATTTTGTGGGCTAATTTATAAAAATGAAATTTTGATAGGAAAGATTTACTGGATCCCATGTAAATAAGTAGCAAGGACACCAAGTAATATTTAGACTCTATATCTTAAAGGCATTTGGATCTTAAAAAGGCCACCAAAGCCGCCTGCTTGATTGCCATAGCTCCAGAGGAACAACTTAGCAGCCACAAAGATGCTATCACACTAATCAAATTGGTCACTTCCACTGTCAATCCCTTGTCAAAATGGTTTAAGATGAGAGATGGGGCAGGGAATTTAAAAGTCTTGACAATGGGCATAAGACTGGAGAGTGTCTACAGCCAAATCATAGCTTTGTGATAACAGTAAATTGAAGGGAAAACTATTGAGTTTATTTGGAGGATTTAGAATTATGCTGCAAAGCTATTTGATAGTAAAGAGCTATATATTGGGAGAGTGAGCAAGCTGGGAGGGTAGTGGGAATGGATTTGTAATGGAACTGACAAAGTTTGGGACTTCAAAGATTAAAAAAAAAGATTGAAAGAGCTTTTTATGTGAAAAACAATTGTGTATGTGTGCACAGCTACACACATAACCTTTTGCATCCCTCATTACTCCCAACTCCCTCATTTCTTCTTTCCTTCCAGAGCAGGCCATATACCTACAGTTTAAATGCTGTCTATAAAATCTACAAAGAAAAGAAAAAAAATATTGCTACATTTTCACCTACACAATGGAAGGACATTTTTGTCTCACAAATTCACTTTTTGTCCAAATTATATTTGAGCCCTACTCTCCTGTACCTGGTACTTGATCCTGATTTCTCTCTATTCCACAGTTTCCTTTTCCTATCAAATTATAAATTGCCTTCTGTAATTTGGTTCTCAAGTATAGCATATTTTCTGTCAATTCAAGTACTTCTGGCCAGATTTCCTTGGAGCTTCTAAGACTGCAAGTGACTGCTTTTCCATTAAATTCATCCCTCTTAATATATAAAGGAGTTTGGGGCATTATAAGATTCTTGTTTTATTACATGATAGCTGACTCATTATGAGACCATAAAACTCTAGGTTTTTGTTTCACAACTTTCTCTATAAAATGGAAGTAGTATATACATCAAAATTAAAATGTCTCCTACTAAAACTATGTGGCCAAAATTTATATTGTAGTATGTTAGACCTCAAATGCATATACACTGGAACTCTGGCACAGCTTCAACCAATCTGGGGGGGGAGAATTTTGACCCCTTCTATTGATACTACCTCAGAGGAAGTTATATGGTCTTTTATCCAGATGTGTATGCTTTTTGGTTCATCAGTGTTTGCAAAGGCTTTTACACCCATTTCTAGCTCAGTAGTCTGTAAGAAGTACCTCAATTTGCATTACAGAATAGCAACCCTCCAGGTATTGCAAGGAAATTCAATAATTTATTTATGAATTCATTCAACGCAAATTTTTGTGCACCTACTATATGGCAGGCAGTACTTTAAGCACAGGTGTGTAGCTATGAATAGGTCTCTGTCCTTAAGGAGCTGGCAGAATAGAGCAAAAGTCAGAAAATAAAAGATGAAAAAATATATACACATAAACCCACACCGTATAATAAATGCTATAAAGGAAACAAAGTGATAGAAAATAGCTAGCAGGGAATTCTGGAAAGACACGTGAAAAATAATATACACATGAGCACATACCCCTTAATAAGTGCTGCGAA
>PVKH010004917.1:12843-22855 GCA_004027955.1 Chaetophractus vellerosus | reverse complement strand
GCTGGCTGTGCTACAGCAGATCGCAGAGCAGCTGCGCTTAAATAAGGAAAAGGGAGACTGCCAGAGTGGCAGCTATAGTTCGGCCCCTGTTAGACTTGCGGGTGGCTACTGAGACAGAAGAAGCGGCAAAGGCCTCTGTGTGCTGCTTAGAAGGAAAGTTAGTAGAAAGGGGTAAGTCCTAACACAGGCAGAGATGAAAGATTCCTTAACCGATTGCCTGTGCCGAGTTGATGTTCAGTTATATTGCAAAACCGTGTAAACTGGAAGAGTTTAATGGGATATTATATTGACAATGTTTTAAGTTTTATTCACATTTTATTTTGATCAGAATAAAGGTGTTAAAAGGAACTTTCAATTTTGAATAGCTTACTCCTGAACTTTGAGTCTAAGTGTACTCCTGAAGATTAATCCAGAATGTATGTGTTAAATGTCTTTGTCTAAACTGCTAAATTAGTGCTTAACTGCATTTATACAGCTCAAGTATCCTAACTGGTTGCTGGTAACTTAAAAAAAAGTGTGTCCAAGAATGAGCTTGCATTATTACAGGCAACACTGATTCCAGAGAGATCTTAAAAGCAGTAAAAATCAGAGATGTGAAATGACGGAGAGCTTGGAGACAGCCCTACCAAAGGAGTGAGAATTATGAGCCAAGCCAGTGAGCTTTATGTTTCTGTTGGTATGTCTTAACTCTTTTTGTGTTTGTCTGTTTGTTCAGTGTATACTTTCATACCTCCAGATGGTAATATCAAAATAACAAATGAAAATTCTTAAAAGAGCTCTATTCAAATGGCCAAAAATTAAATAAGCACTTATGTAAGTAAATGAAGCCCAATTTGGAAAAGCCAAACAGGATAAAAAGTCACATAAAATATGAATAAAGAAACTATTTAAAGGAAAGAAACTAAAAAATTTATCCTGAATTTTTCCATAATCTTTCTATAGCCTATCCTATCCCCAGGGCCTTCTAACTTTGACTGAATTCCAGTAACTTATTAAAACCAGTTGAGGAAACTAAGGGGATGGGCTGGGTGTGGAAAGATAGGGGGGATGTGAATTTAGCCTAAAATTCTGTCCTCCAGGCCTGGAAATTGAAATGATAGGGACAGGAGGGATATTACAGAAATAACCTTGTTTTGTATAGTCTGTCCTGTAACTCCCCAATTAAATTTTAACAGCTTTTGAGATGACAGTAATAATCTAGTTGTTAAATTTTAGTAAGTAAAGAAAAAGTCCTTGAAAGCTATGGAAATATTTTTCTAAATTATGATGACAACAAATTAAGCAATTATAATATATTCCAGAACTTGGCAGTCAGTATGCTTTTAAGGTTATTCACAATTTTAGAATTTTATTAAAGGAAAAGAGGTTTTAGCCTCCTGTGGAGAAGGAAAAAAAAAGAACATTTCTTGCATAAACTATAATGGCTTCAATTTTATCTAGCATCGGTGTACTCTCCCTAGGTTTATAGGATACTAATAAAATAAATTAACATTATATGTATTAAATATTTAAGATGATGAAAATTGTAAATTTTTGGCTAATGAAACTATTACAAACCTCTTTTTAAAAATTGTTTTTGCCTAAATTGAAATGAATAGTTTTTTTTCTTTTCACAAAACAGAATGAGTGAATTCATAGTCAATGCTGACTACGATTTGATAAGTGTGTTAAGGGAATGTGTTTTGTCTTAAGATCAGATGACTGTTTTTCATAGAATCAGGGTGGAAATAAGAAAGACAAGGCTTGAATGAATACAGAAAGTTGTAGAAGGTAGCATTTATTAACGGAATGTGTTCTGTAAGGGTGAAGTTTGTCATGAGATGAAGTAATGATAGTCTATGTGGTTATGGATAGTAACAGGAAGTTTGTAAAAGCATTTTCTAAGCTGAAATATTTAAATGACTAATTTCAGGAAGCCATTATTAAATAGAAACCTGAATTGATGTTGATAACAAAAAGTAACTTTATAACAGGGAAACTTGTCAGAGGCCACCTCAATTTGCATATTAAAGTGGTGGTTGGGGGAAGATGATCTTGATTCCGTTGGAAACTTAGATTTTCATAAAATAATGGAGAAAGCAGTTTTTCCTATACTGCTAAAGTAAAATACCTATTAATTAACATAATCATGGTAAAGGTGTAGAAGTAAAAAGTAAAGTATTAAAAATAGTTAAGCTGATTTCATATGTTATAAACTGCATTGGCAGTATTTAGAAAGTGTATAAAAATTAAGAGATAGACTTCAGTGTTGTAAAACTGTCTTGTGCATTCAAACCAGGCCTTCACCACCTTGCATAGAGTCTCTCCATTTGAGTTATTGCCTAGGATGGTCATTACAACCCCTAAAATAATAAAAGGATCCACCACCTCTCTGGATATGGCTCCTGAAGTGAATGGAAAGTACGTTGCAGTTTCGGACTCGTGCAGCAGCCGGCAATGGCTCGATATGGCCAGGTTGGAAATGGACATTGCCTCCAGACTGGCTGTTTCACGGTGCTGAAGGGCACGAGGCATCCGGCTGCTGAAGCACTGGAGCCTTTCTCTAGGGCCAACGGTGCTGCAGTATGCTGGCTGTGTGAAGGACACACCCAGTGGAGCCATAATTACCGGAGTAATGAGAGCAGAACCTCAACAGACACAGTTGGCATTACGGCCTGCTCCCATGGAGAGACAACATGTACGGTACTGCCAACCTGGAGCTTGGATCTATTAACTGCAGCTCAAAGAGGACCTTGTGCATTGATTAGTGCATTGATTAGTATTAAGTGCTGTACCTATATACTTGATGAATATAATATCTCTTCTATTCTAGATCATATGCAGAAGGATATTGAACATGTTAAAAGTTTTTGTCTAAGTGATTAATGAAAGCACCTATAAGATAAAAGAATGGCTCTCTTAAGTATTGTCTTTATTTTGCTTGTTATATGCTTATCTTGTTGAGTATACTGTCTTTTTGAGTTTATGTCTAGGGCAGTGCCTCTCCTCATATCTCTCCTAGCTGTCCTAGGCATAACCTCTGCTGTGGAAACTGGGGGTGGCAGTTTCCTAGACAGCATTTGAAAGTTACAAGGTCAAGTCCATCAGCTCCAGGAGGATGTAGCCTCTGGAGGCACCTGGCGTTTCTCCTTCCCATGGTCCAGTATGTCACAGCTGGCCCCTTTTTGGGGCTGTTTACCACCATTTTTGTTATCCTTTTAGTAGGACCACGTATCTTCAAAGTTCTAACTAAGTTTATTTCTTCCAGAATCCATGCCTTCCAGAACAAGGTGTTATTCATGCAGGGATTTCATCCAGTTCCAACCACGGTGCCAGACCTGCCTTCCCTCAACCTCAATAGAATAGCCAGAGAGTTTCACACCTCCTCAGGCAGGGTCTTCTGCCCCTAACCAGCAGGAAGCAGCTACAGAAGAATGACCATCGCCCTTCAGCTCCCCTTAAGAATAAGGTTGTGAACCCTCTGAGGGGGAGAGTTGAGGCAGGTTAGTATAGGAAACAGGGAAGGCGGCTGCTCAGAATAAAACCCGCCAAAGACCCTTGTCATGATGTCAAGCTTGAAAGTCCCGGGCTACTTTGTTATCCACTAGTGGAAATGTTGCTTGTATACTGTTAGACCCCTTACAGTTCCCCATAAACATCTTTCTTTTCACCTGTAGTGCCCTAGCCCATACCTTCTACAGTGGGCTTTGGCAGTAACCATGTCCACAAACTAACCCAATGTTGGGTTTGTACAGACTTACCACCCGCAGGTGCTACTGGCCTTCCTTGGACCATAACTTCTGCAAATTGGACAGCATGGAACACCTTGCTAGTGTGTCAGTATATGACCCATTGACAAGTTTGGAACGAGACCTTCTCATTTAAGACTGAGATTCAGCTGTTGTCTTTCAACAAGATTCATAATTATGAATCCTGGCCTTTATTAGGATATGCTGTATATAATGGTTTAGAATGGTTACCGCCTGAGTCTATCACCATAGATTGCATCGCTCCTGTCTTCATGGAACGAGAAGATCTGTGATGTGGGGTGGTTACTTCCCCAGAGTTGTATAATTTTACTATCAAGTCTAGATAGAGAGTAAAGCGCACCCCCTGGTGGTTCTACCCATTGGCCATTTTTGTACCAGGTGCAATGGCAATTGTCACTGAAAAACACATGACAGCTTTAGCTGTTGTCTTTTATACTGTTGCTGTGGAATGTGGATGCAATGATTGTCCTATGGTCAGTGTAGGTTGCTACGTAGGGGTGGATTTTGGGGATCCAGGGGCCCCCCATAAGTCCTCAGCACGTAACTGCCTAGATGACCTAGACATAAGTTAAGGTTAACAGCCCTCTCCAGAGGGGAGAGAATGTGTAGATGGTTATCATAAACTATAATCTTCCCAAAGCTGTAAACATCTTCGGCAAAGTCCTTCCTGTGAGCGTAGTGCAAACATCACCACACACCATGTGTATGCTTCACGTGACCCTAGCAGGAGCTCTGTTCTCAGACCCTACGGAATGTCCTTGTTCTGAAACCCCTTATATATCACCCCTCGTTTTCTCATCTCTTTGCAGAGTGTTATCTTCATTCATCCTTTGACCAGCCTCCATCAAAAAATCTCTCCTGTTCGTAAATCCCAATAAAGCTTAGTGTGATTCTCTGCCAGGTGCTTGGTCTCACAGCGGCACCAACTCATGCCCTTCAGGAGTTGGGTTGTAACAAAAGTATCAACACATGTGTAAGCATAAAAAAGGAAATGAGCATTTTCTTAATTGTGCATATTTCATTGATGTGGTTACCATAATCTTTTATGACTACTTGAAACATTGACTTTTTAGAATTATCAAGAATTTTTATCATCAGTGTTTTGAGAAGATCACATTAAACATTGCTTTAATAGAACCATGTCTTCCTTATTTTGATTTTGGTTAAAAAAATAATTCTTTTGGATCTACACATGATTTTCTAATTAAGTGATGATATTTGTCCATTCCATTTTAAAAATGCTTTATTTAGATAAAAGAGAGTAAAACTTTTCAAAGAAATAAGAAAAGAGAAAGCAGGAAACAAACAAACAAACAAAACAACACGTAACTCTGACCTGATCAATGGCATAGAATCTTATAGGTTTATCATCTTCCAGATCTAAACTGAATAAATCAGTAATACAGTTTTCCTTCTGTGTGTGATCTAACAGAGTTATTTTACAAAAAGATGAATTTTAGTTTCGAAGCAGAAAATTACATTTCTTGTAAACAATTTGTAAATCTATGGGTGAAGTGGTAGAAAGGCTCATGTTAGAAACAGGTTTTTTTTTGTTGTTGTTGTTGTTTTTAGTCTAATAAGGAGGAATTTTCATTCAGGCCAGCCTAAAAGAAATGCTTGAGAAAACAACCGGAGGTTGGATCCCAGGGCTTTTGGGCAGGCCCTTTTCTCTGCCATGATGTGAAATATTGTAGGAAGAGACTCGGGCGCAGCGTCCAAACTGCTGAAACCACTGAATCCCTTGTGTGAAATCAAGGTGGCCCAGCCCAAAGAAGTCCAGCAGCAGCAGCAGCAGCAGCAGCAGCAGCAGCAGCAGCAGCAGCAGCAGCAGCAGCAGCAGCAGCAGCAGCAGCAGCAGCAGCACGGCTCTGGGCGACGCTGAAACCGCAACCGAGGAAACCGAGGTAGTGGCGGCGGCGGAGGAAGTGGAGGTCAAGGTAGAAGAAATCATGGGAAAAATAACCACAAGCCGCACCGAGGCTGCGGCAGGACATCAGACTGATCCCACACACTTTGTTTGGATAGCGAATAAACACAGTTATGTACCAAATTTAACTTGGCACACCTGCTATGGTCTGTCTCATGTGCATCTTATTTAAAATTCCCCCGGAAATCACTCTCCTGTTTACTATTTCCAGAGCTCTAGTTGTGTTAGGCCACGTGTGGTGTGCCCAAGGCCAAAGCAGCACTGCAGGCGGATGGAACTGGGTTCCCCAGAGCCAGCAGGAGCGTCTGCTGGCAGGTGCCCCTCTGCAGCCTGCACCTGGGGACCCCGGTTGTAAAGAGTCACCTGTATCTAGGAAACCAGGGTCACTTCTTTCCACCTTTTAATTTTATATTATTTGTGTCATACATCTCCTGTAACTGAAGTGTTAATTTTACTATACTTTTCGGTACCTTTCGGGAATCTAATGTATTGTAAGGTATTTTACACATGTCCTGATTTTGCCACGACCTGGATATCGAAGTTATCCAAGCTTTTGAAATAAAAATTTAACCACCCTCCAAGAAAAGAAAACAACCGAAGTATTTTTTGTCATTTTAGTAAAAAGAAACAGCCAAAATTCTTCATTTAAAATGTCTGTAAGTTTCCTCAATTTATATAATGATTTTTTCAATAAAAGTTTATATTAACATGTTTTTGCTTCTATTGACAAATTACCCTATCTCCTTCCTATTTCCATGTTGTTTTCCTAAAATATCTCCTAAAAGCCCTATTTCATCATTTCTTATTATATGGATTTTCTTTCCTTTTAGATATTTTTGTTGTGTGTTTGTTTTTGTGTTTGTTTTGGCTCACTGTGGCCTCTATAGTACACACGTTTCCTATATAAAGTGGGTTTCCTCCTCAAGGGTCTTTCGCACGGCGTCCTTTTCTGTTTCTCTTAGTCTTGAGCGCCATCTGATGGTCATCCGTGACAAACCACTACGGGCCATTGCGCCCAATTTCAGCTTGTTTCTTTGTAAAGCAGTTCTAAGTATTTGCCAACATTGAAATTCCATGATTTTTATTCTTTTTAGATGTGTTCAAAATATCAAAGAGAAAATTTAATTACCTTTAAAAAATAGGAAGACTAGGTTATGCAATTACCATATAGATCCACCGGACCCTTCTATAAATATCTAAGATACACTCTAGGACCTTAATGATCTCATTTTTCCTATAACTTGAAAAATTATAACTTTCCTATATCTTGAAAGGCTGTTTCATCAGCCTTGGAATTATTTCATTATTGTTTTGAGGGTGCGGGTGTGTATCAAATGACTTTATTTGGAGAAATGGGGCAAACGAAAGAAATTGGTGGATGTTGATGCAATTTCTAGAGAAGGTAAAGCAGCTTGCATGCACTGCCTTGGAGACCACAGAAGTCACCCTCGGGGCTCTGGGGAAGTCAGCATAAGGCCGAATTCTCCTCATCACTGTTTTCCAGGGTGCGCTTGTCAAAAGACACTCTGCCAAGCCAGATTTCGGGGGCTCATATTGCACAAGTTAGTTACCATAGTCACCCAATGCTTTGATGGACTTCACCTGCTCATCCAAGTAATGAGCCTTAGTGACGTCACACAAGTCGGGGTGGTTTTTGTCAGTGCCAGTCTGTGCCGTTCCAGTAGGGACTGATTCAGGTGTTTTTCCGAGCGTCTCGCGCACTCCGGTGCATTCAGCCCGCTCTCCCAGTCCTTAGTTCTGGCTTCTTGGCATCTTACAGGAGGATTCCGTCGTTCAGCATGCTCCCTCTCTTCATGAGATTGGCGAAGAAAATATCTGGCAACGTTCTTCAAAGCCACAACGTGGTGGTCAAAGTAAGACTGTAGAGCTCTAGGCTGATTTGTGGGTGGACCGCGCGCGCTAGTGTGGTTTTGGCGCACCTGCGAGAGGACGCGAGGTGAGGGCAGGCTGCGGGGCCCTGGGACGCGAGAAAAGGTGGGGCGGGCTGGCCCCGCGCAGTGCCTGAGGCGACGAGCATGGGGTTCGATCTAAGCCCTTTGAAGGAGGAAACCTCCCCACAGCCAAGAAGTAAAACCTCTGGAGAGAATTATATCATTATTAATCAGTTATTTCCAACATTTCTAGAAAAGACTGAAATTACAACACAATGGAAGAATAACGGAATGGCCTAAGTGATATTCCATGATTCTTCAGAGGTTTTTTAAAAATTTTTATTGTTTTCCAAAGCATTACATCATCTTTAAGGCCGTTTAAAAGAAGACTAGATGCACCATTTGTAGTTTGCTTTCAGCTTTCACTGAACAGAGTAGAGAATTTAGAAGTTTTCACTTCCTGCCCATGTAGGAAGAAGAATATAGATGAAGGAAGAGGACTCACTATTATAAGATGAATTACAAGATAAATGCAAAGAGAGAGTAGCACTCTAAAATCTAGTAATGATGATGGTGAAATTGATAGCACAACTAAAATTTGACTATGAATCTGAAGATGTCAATATCCTAGATGAATTTTCTCATATATAAGAATTGTTGTGTGGAAGACATATTTTTAACAACAAAAAGGAAATATGGTATTCCTATCCAGTTATCCATTCAAGAGGGAAGGACCTATCAGACAATAGTTTGTGGCAAAAACCTCAACTACATGTTTTGCTAAGCAGCTGTGTGACAGTATTCCTTGTGATATTTGTGTGCCAACGTTGCCTTATTATAGTTAGTGGACAATGCTGACATTTGGTGTATATGTAAAGGTGACTGGAAGAAAACACATGATACAAAGTTGAAAAATATACTGCTTTGGAAAAATAAAAATAAAAAGGGTCCATTGTCCACATATGGTAGATGGTGATAACTGTTTCACCTGGTAGATTGAAGATTAAAGAGCTGCAATGCAGAGCCAACATTTAGTCAGTGCCCTCAAATAATTCTATTTCAAAATATCTCAAAGTAGGAATAAAGTTTTATGGGTAAAAATACTCTTTTTAAAATAATTTAACAACATTTTCAGCCACTCTCATCTCTCCAAATGATAGCACATAATTTTCTATTTACTATCCCACTTAGCTCTGCTGTTCTTTTCCTATTTTACATAATTTAATATATAATCAATTAACTAACAAATTCCTATTAGAATGCCAGCTAGTATCCTCACCAAAGCCCTCTTTCAATTAGGCATGTGGCCCTCTAGACAGATCTCTTCTATGCAATCACACATGTGTACCATACTGTTATATATAGTTCTGTACTTACATTTTTTTACTGTATAATCCATCTTTCAAACTTCCCCATGTAGTATGGATAGCTCTACCTCATTCTTCTTAAACTGCCACCTACTAGTTCAAAGTATGGATGTTATTACTGTTAGTTTAACCATTCCCCTACTGCTTCCAGGGGAGCAGATATAGCTCAAGTGGTTGAGCACCTGCTTCCCCTGTACAAGGTCCTGGGTTCAATCCCCAGTACCTCCTAAAAAAAAAAGTTGCTTCCAGCTTTCTCTATAAAATACAATACTGCACACATACAAATATTTCTCTTGAGATAGACTTTGACAAGTAGATTTCTTTAGGCACACAGTTTGGGCATTCTTACTTTTATCAGATACTATAAAATTGCTTTGAAAAGTAGTTGTTTTAATTAAAAGCATACCAGAAATATGTATGAGAACCCATTTCACCACACCATCATATGATATTAAAAAAACAATAATGGGTAAAAAAACGGAGCCTTGATGTTGTTTCCAGTAGAAACTAAATAAATATGTATTAAGTAAATTAGCATATTTTAAGACAAAATGTCATGGTCTGACAAAAAACATTTTTACTAGATTTTTTCTTTTAATACAATAATTTTCTAATTGATATGTGGTTCTTTATTTCAAGTGTTTTTACTTTATCTTATTTATAAATAATTATTTTATCATCCACAAAGATTTCCGCATCTGATTATTTGTACTTGTGATTGGTAAGCTTTACTTCTGTTTGATACGTAATCTGAAGAAAAGATTTTGTTTTGTGTTCAATTTATAAATACTCTAAATGGAAAAGAAAACACTCATGGAGTAGAATAATTCCAAGCTATAGGTTATGAATTACAGTCTCTTTTACATTAAACACAGAGTGGCCAAAAACTCAAGTCTTAGTATTAGTCCACTTCAGTTTTTTCCATTCTAAACATTTAAGATAGCATCCTTAATAAACATTAACAAAGCTATTAACCATATCATAAAAAAAGGCTCAGGGGAAATAGAAATAAAATATATTAAATACATACATGGCCCTCCATATTCTTTCTCTAGAAGTACTCCAAAAAAAAAAAAA
>PVKH010004917.1:0-12743 GCA_004027955.1 Chaetophractus vellerosus | reverse complement strand
GCCCTCCATATTCTTTCTCTAGAAGTACTCCAAAAAAAAAAAAAATGAGTGGATATACACCAAACTAGTGTACTTTAATGACTTTCAAAATCCTGGCATGTATATGAAATTTATTTTCTCTATAGAGTCTATAGTCTTCTGTACAACCCATTTTTTTCATTTGTAAATACTTAAAAATATAAGCATTCTATCAATTCAATATTTCACTGTCAGTTCTAATACTTAAAATGCTTTAGCAAACAATAGATCTGAATAAACATAATGGGTTTGAACAATTCTAGGGTTTTCTTGTCCCTTTAGAAACTTCATAGGATAGGTTTATAGTTTAAATGAGTTAACTGATTTAAAGTGCCTATAACAATGCTGGGCTCATAATAATAATTCAATAAGATCAATTCAGAATCATACATTTACCTGAATACAAGAATACATTATTTGATAGAAAATTATAGTTTCCACCATATAAGAATTAGTATCTAGGAATATTTTTACCCCTCTACATTGCCCTGAAGTTAGGGCTCAGTAATTAAATTTCCTAATATAAATTCATAATTTAAAATTCAATGAGAGAGTTTAAACTTTCAATTTATTTTTTACCAAATCTATTTTTAATATTATGTGTTCTACAAATGCTATAAAATATTAACTATTAAAGAAAGCTTGGAGAAAAAAACTTGCATAATAACAATCGAATAAAATTTGCAGATTTTGAAATAAGCCATTACTAAGAGCAAAACATTTTTTTAAATGCTGTGGGCTGTTTTTTCTTTATATCCTGCTGGAAATTTAAGTGCAAGTCAAAGAAGGATAAAAGTTAAGGTACCAAGAGCCCCTTGTGATAATGACACACAAATGAGAACATATTTTTTTTTAATTTTCATGTGTCAAATAACATTGAAAGGAATAATGAAGATGATACCTTTTTCAGGGCATGAAAATCACTGGGAGAAAGCAACTTCAGTGTTTGACTAATTTCTTCCCACAGTTTTATTGAGGTATAACCTGCAGCCATTCTAAACCATAGTAGTCTTAAATTCAAAGAAAAGGAAGAAGAAGAGAAAAGACGCATGAAGAATAATGAGGACTACAAGGTAAGTACTAACTATGCTAAAATGCAATTCACAATAAGAGGTGGCAGAGTCTCGTGATTAAGAGCAAGGATTTTACAGCAAGCCTCCTTGTGTTTGACTTCTATTTCCACCTCTTGCTAACCATGTAAATTTGGGATACATGTAGTTATTTAAAATTTCTGTGCCTCAGTTTCTTCATCTGAAAATAGAGATAAGTAAGTTAATATATTAGAGTGCATTGATATATACAGTGTACCTAGGTCAATGCCTGATACAATTTAAGTCCTTCTATAAGGTAGCTGCCATCATTATTATCATTCTTAGGCAGATCTGCGTTAAACTTTTCAGTAACATTTAAAATTCTCTAATTAAGTATGGATGAATCCAGAGTATAGTTTACAGTTTTATTGTCATATATTAAGATAAGGATTAGAGCTTTGGAATAAAATCGATAAAAACATATAGGAAAACAGAAATGTAAATTGAACTTCAAATATTATTATTTAAAAAGTATTTCTCTGTTCTAAACAGTTGCTATGTATAATATGGATCCCAATTTAAATTAGGAGGTTGAATGAATAAAAAAGGAAAAAGAACCATAAGTAAATGTAATATATTATACAAAGTATATTTTTAAAAATACATCTCTAAGCTTAAATTTCCTATCATTTTGAACACTGATTTAACCTGATAACAAGGGACTAAACATTAAATTCAGGATTAGCTGGAAAAGTCAAACTCTTAAAGAAAGATGAAAATGAATGATGTGGTAGGTAGCTATTTAAAGTATAATTAGAGAGTGTAAACTACAATGTAAACTATAATCCACGCTTAGTGGTAATGCTCCAAAATTTGTTCAGTTGTAACAAATGTACTACACTAATGAAGGATGTTGTTAATGTGGGAAAATGTGGTAGGGGAAGGGAGCAGGGCATATGGGAATCCCCTATATTTTTAAAATAACATTTATGTAATCTAAGTATCTTTTAAAAATAAAATAAAAAATGTATTAAAAAAGAAAAAGAAAAAGTATGATTAGCTTTCTTCCCATATGTTACTTTTCGTCATATTAGTTTTACATACTTATAAAGGAACTTCGCTTTACCACCTAAAACTCAAGAATTCAAATTATCTGATCAATAATGAAAAACTTTTCACTAAAAAAAAAGTCTGGGACCAGATGGCTTCACTAGTGAACTCTACCCAATATTCAAAGAAAAATGAACACCAATCCGTCTCAAACACTCCCAAAGAATTCAAGACAAGAGAACACTTCCTAATTCATTCCATGAGGCTGGCATTAGCCTGATACCAAAGCCTGATAAAGACATCACAAGGAAATAAAATTACAGTCTAATTTCCCTTATGAATGAAGATGCAAAAGCCCTTAATATAATATGACCAAACAGAACAGCATGTTAAAAGAATTATACAATATGACCCAGAGGGATTTATCCCAGGAATTCAAAGGTGGTTTAACATATAAAAATCAATCAATGTAATACACCATACAAAGGGAATGAAGGAAAAAACCACATAACTATTTCAAAAGATGCAGAAATAGCATTTGATAAAATGCAGCATTCTTTCTTGATAAAAACACTCAGATAAGTAAGAATAGAAGGGAATTTTCTCAACATGATAAAGATCATTTATGGGGTTTGACCCCTGGTATCTCCCCCAAACAAACAATCAAAAAAACCAATTCTCATTGGGGAGCAGATGTAGCTCAGTGGTTGAGTGCCTGCTTCTCATGTACAAGGTCCTGGGTTCAAGCCCCAGTACCTCCTATAAAAAATAATCACATCCCATTGTGGAAGAATGAAAGTTTTCCTTCTAAGATCAGGAACAAGACAAGGATGCCAACTTTCTCTGCAGCTATTCAATATTGTACTCAAATTTCTAGCCAGAGCAAGAAAAAGAAATAAAAGGTATACAAATTGAAAAGGAAAAAGTAAAACTATATCTACTTGCAGACAAGATGATTTTATATGTAGAAAATCCAAAAAATACACGAGTTAACTAGAGTTAATAAACAAATACAGCAAAGTGGCAGGGTACAAAATAAACACATAAAAATCAATTTTATTTCTATATATTAGCAATGAACAGTACAAATAGGAAATTAAGAAAAACAATTCCATTTACAATAGCATCTAAAAGAACAAAATATCTAGGAATAAATTTAACTAAGGATGTGAAAGTATTGTATATTAAAAACTACAAAACAGCCTGATAAAAGAAATTAAAGAAGACCTAAATAAATGGCAAGATAACCTGAGTTCATGGATTGGAAGATGTCAATACTACCCAAATCTACAGTTTCAACAGTCTCTTTCAAAACTCCGGCAGCTTTTTTTTTTTTTTTTTTTTTTGGCAGAAAAAGAAAAGACAATCTTCAAATGCATATTAACTGCAAGGAGCCCTGAATATCCAAAATTATTTTGAAAAAGAAGAAAAAACTTGGAGGACTCAAACATCCCAATTTCAAAATGTACTACAAAGCTATAGTCATAAAAACAGAGTAGTACTGGCATAGGATAGCTAAACAGACAAATGGAATAGAATTGAAAGTCTAGAAATAGACCCAAACATCTCTGGCCAATTGATTTTTTTTTTTAAAGATTTATTTATTTTATTACATATCTCCCCTCCCCCCCGCTGCGGCGACGCCCCAAGACTGGTCACTGCGCAGGCGTGGCTTTCCCCGCTTATGGGCGGCTTCTGCTTCCATTCACGGCCGGCTCTTGGTTCACAGGTGGCTGGCTGCGCTCCATTCGTGGGCGACCTGCCCTGCCCGTGGCGGCTTTTGCCCTGTCCGTGGTAGCTTTTTGCCCTGCCCACGGCGGCTCTGGCCCGCCCATGGTGGCTTGCCATTCTCAAGGCGGTCTGCCCACTAGGAGAGGTCCCCGGGAACCGAACCCGGGGCCTCCCATGTGGTATGCTGGTGCCCTATCCACTGGGCTATCCAGCCGGCCCCAGGCCAATTGATTTTTGACAAGGATGTCAAGTCCACTCAATGGGGAAAGAATGGTCTCATCAACAAATGGTGTTTGGAAAATTGGATACCCACATGCAGAAGAATGAAGGCCACATACCTCATACCATATACAAAACTTAGCTCAAAATAGATCAAGGACCTAAATATAAGAGCTAAAACCATAAAATTCTTAGGAAACAACATAAGGGTAAGTCCTTATGACCTGGGATTCAGCAACAGATTCTTAGACTTTATACCAAAAGCATAAAGCAACAAAGAAAAAATAGATAAATTCAAATTCATCAAAATTAAAAAGTTTTTCCATCAAAGGACATTATCATGAAAGGGAATATACAACCTATAGAATAGGAGGAAGTAGTTGCAAACCATATATGGGATAAAGGTTTAATATCCAGAATATATAACTTTTACAACTTAACAACAAAAAGACAAACACCCTAATAAAAAATGGCCAAAGGATTTAACAGACATTTTCCAAAGAGGATATACAAATGGCCAATAAGCATATGAAAAGATGCTCAACATCATTAATTATTAGGAAAATGCAACTCAAAACTATGAGATACCACTTCATACCCATAAAAACCATGTCTTAGTTTGCCAGGCTGCTATGACAAATACAACACAATGGGTTGGCTTACACTATAAGAATTTATTGGCTCACAGATTTGAAGCAAGGAGAAGTCCAAAATCTAGGTATCAATAAGGTTTGCTTTCCCCCTGAAGACTGTGGCATTCTGGTAGGGCTTACGGTTCCTGGGCTTTTGCTCCAAAATGACAATGTTCTCTCCTTTCTCTTCTGGGTTCCCACTGATTTCCTGCTTTTGGCTCCTCCCTGTGGCTTTCCCTCAAATCTGGTTTCTCATTTCTCTCTCTTTATAAGACTTCCAGTAATCTGGATTACTCCTTTAGTTGGTCAAATCTTTTTTTTTTTTTAATGCTGTTATTATTTCTTTTTTTAAATTTATTTTTAACTTTACTTTGTACATTTAATAATTGAAAATATAAACAATAATTAAAAAGTAAGAAGAAAGCACAGTTGAATAAAAACATACATTTCTCAATTAAATGTACTGGATACAGCATGTTACAGAACATATTTGGGTCACAGTAATGCAATTATACAGTATTTGTCCTTTTGGCTTGCTTTGCTCAACATAATATCTTCAAGGTTCATTTATTTCTTCTTACAGCTCCGTAATATTCCATCGTGTGAATACACAACAGTTTGTTTATCCATTCATCAGTTGATGGGCACCTGAGTTGTTTCCAGTTTTTGGCAATTATGAATTATGCTGCTATGAACATCGGTGTGCAGATGTCTGTTCGTGTCACTGCTCTCAGTTCTTCTGGGTATATGCCCAGTTGGGCAGGGTCATGCAACAATTCTGTATTCAACTTCTTTAGGAACTGCCAAACAACCCTCCACAGTGGCTGTGCCATTCTGCATTCCCACCAAGAGTGAATAAGTGTTCCTATCTCTCCACATCCTCTCCAGTACTTTTGTAGTTCTCTGTCTTTTTAATAGTGGCCATTCTGATAGATGTGAAATGATATCTCATTATAGTTTTGATTTGCATTTCCCTAATCATTATTGATGTTGAGCATTTTGTCATGTGTTTTTTGCCATTTATACTTCATCTACAGACAAATGTCTATTCAAGTCTTTTGCCCATTTTTAAATTGGGTCATTTGTCTTTCAATTGTTGATTTGTAACATCTCTTTAAAAATACTGGATATTAAACCCTTATCAGACATGTGATTTCCAAATATCTTCTCCCATTGAGTTGGCTGCCTTACCACCCTTTTGACAAAGTCCTGTGAGGAGCAAAAGTGTTTAATTTTGAGGAGGTCCCATTTATCTATTTTTTTCTTTTGTTGTGTGCATGTTGGGTGTAAGGTCCAAGAAACAACCACCTACCACAAGGTCTTTAAGATGTTTCCCTACATTTTCTTTGAGTAGTTTTATGGTCCTGGTTTTTATAGATAGGTCTTGGATCCATTTTTAATTGATTCTTGTATAGGGGTGAGATAGGGGTCCCCTTTCACTCTTTTGGTTATAGATACCCAGTTCTCTCACCACCATTTGTTGAAGAGATGGTTTTGTTCAATTAACATGGACTTGGTAGGTTTGTCAAAAACCAGTTGACTGTATAGGTGAGGGATTATTTCTGGATTCTCAATTCTATTCTACTGATCAATGTGTCTATCTTTATGCCAGTACCATGCTGTTTTGACCACTGTAGCTTTGTAACATGTTTCAAGGTCAGGCAGTGAAATTCCTCCCGTGTTGCTCTTCTTTTATAGAAGGCTTTCAGCTATTCAAGTGCACTTTTCCTTCCAAACGAATTTGGTAATTGCCTTTTCTAATTCTGTAATGTAGGCTGTTGGAATTTTGATTGGTATTGCATTGAATCTATAAATCAGTTTCAATAGGATGGACATCTTCAAAATACTTATTCTTCCAGTCCATGAACATGGAATATCTTTCCACTTGTTTAGGTCTTTTAAAAATTTCTTTTAGCATTGTTTTGTAGTTTTCTGCATATAGGTCTTATACTTTTTTTGGTTAAGTTAATTCCTAGGTATTTGCATCTTTTTGTTGCTATTGTAAATGGAATTTCCCCTCTGATTTCCTTCTCAGATTGTTCAGTACTAGTGTATAAAAACGTTACTGATTTTTGTGTGTTGATCTTGTATCCTGCCACTTTGCTGAAATCATTTATCAGCTCAAATAACTTTGTCATGGATACTTCAGAATTTTCTAAGGATCGTGTCATCCACAGACAGTGAGAGTTTTACTTCCTCTTTTCCTATTTGGATGCCTTTAATTTTTTTTCTTGTCTAATTGCCCTAGCTAGAACTTATAGTACAATATTGAATAACGATGGTGACAGTGGGCTTCCTTATCTTGTTCCACGAAAGCTTTCAACCTTTCCCCATTGCATAAAATGTTGGCTGTGGGTTTTACATATATGCCTTTTATCATATTGAGGAATTTTCCTTCTATTCCTATCCTTCGAAGTGTTTTGATCAAAAAAGGATGCTGGATTTTGTTGAATTACTTTTCTACGTCAATCAAGATGATCATGTGTTTTTTTCCCTTCAATTTGCTAATGTGGTGTGTTACATTGATTGATTTTCTTATGTTGAACCAGCTTTGCATACCAGGAATACCAGTTGGTTGTGATGTATGAGTCTTTTGATATGCTATTGGATTTGATTTGCAAGTATTTTGTTGAGAATTTTTGCATCTATGTTCATTAGAGAGATTGGTTGGTAATTTTCTTTTCTTGTAGTATCTTTATCTGGCTTTGTTATTAGGGTGATGTTGGCTTCATAAAATATGTTGGGTAATTTTCCCTCTTCAATTTTTTGAAAGAGTTTAAACAGGATTGGTGTTATTTCTTTTTGAGGTGCTTGGTAGAATTCATTTGTGAAGCTATCCAGTCCTGGACTTTTCTTTGCTGGGAGATTTTTGATGACAGATTCAATCCCCTTAAATGTGATTGGTTTATTAAGTTCTTGTATTTCTTGTAGTGTCAGTGAAGGTTGTTTGTGCATTTCTAGGAATTTGTCCATTATATCTAGGTTGTCTAGTTTGTTGGCATAGAGTTTCTCATAAAAATCTCTTATGACCCTTTTTATTTCTGTGGAGTCAGTTGTAACTTCCCCCCTTTCATTTCTGATTGTATTTATTTGCATCTTCTCTCTTTTTTTCTTTGTTACTCTAACTAGGGTTTTGTCAATTTTATTATCTTCTCAAAGAACCACGTTTTGGTTTTGTTCATTGTCTCTATTGTTTTTTGTTCTCAATTTCATTTATTTCTGCTCTAATCTTTATTATTTCCTTCCTTCTGCTTGTTTTGGGATTGTTTTGCTGTTCTTTTTCTAGTTTTTCTAGTTGTTCAGTTAAATCTTTGAGTTTAGCTCTTTCTTTTTTAATATAGGCATTGTGATGGTTAGGCTAATGTGTCAACTCGGCCAGGTAATTGTGTCCAGGTATTAGGTCCAGCAAGCACTGGGCTAATTGTAATACAAGAGCATTTAGGGACTTCTATCACCAGTGAGTTTACTGCATAGATGGCTGATTGCATCTGCATCAATCAGGGAAATTGGATCAAGAATGGATGACGCTTTTATCCAATCAGTTGACTGCCATAAAAGGGAAGTGATTTCAACATTCAGAGGGAACTTCCCAGCTCGTCGTTTGACAGCCAACTTCTCCCAGAAACTCGTCAAGGACCCTTCATCGGTTTTTCATTGGAGCCCCTGGCTTGCAGCCTGCCTGCAGAACCTGGACTTGTGCATCCCCATGGTCACGTGAGAGACTCATAAAATCTTATATAATTGACAGATATCTCCTGTTGATTCTATATCCTGAGAGAACCCTGACTAATACAGGTATTTAGGGCTAGAAATTTCCCTGTCAAGACTGTCTTTGCTGTATTCCATAAGTTTTGATAAGTTGTGTTCTTGTTTTAATTTGTCTCAATATATTTACTGATTGCGCTTGCAATTTCTTCTCTGACTCACTGATTATTTACGAGTATGTTGTTCACCCTCCAACAGTAAATTTGCAAATTTACTTTTTTCCTATTATTGATTTCCAGTTTCATACTATTATGATCTGAGAAGGTACTTTGTATAATTTCAATCTTTTTATATTTATTGAGAGCTGCATTTTGCCCTAACATGTGGTCTATCCTGGAGAAAGATCCATGGGCACTTGAGAAGAATGTATACCTGCTGAATTTTGATGCAGCATTCTGTATATGTCTGTTAGGTCTAACTCATATATCATATTGTTCAAGTTCTCTGTTTCCTTGTTGATCTGTCTAGTTGTTCTATCTAATGATGTGAGTAGAGTGTTGAAGTCTCTAATGATTATTGTAGAGATTTTTATTTCTCACTTCAGTTTTGCCAGAGTTTATCTCATGTATTTGGGCCACCCTGGTTAGGTGCATAGATATTTATGACTGTTATATCTCCCTGGTGGATTGTGCCTTTTATTAATGTATAATGGCCTTCTGTATCTCTTATAACTTTTTTGTTTTTAAAGTCTGTTTTATCTTATATTACTATAGCTACTCCTGCTCTTTTTTTATTACAATTTGCATGTAGTATCTTGATCCAACCTTTCACTTTCAGCCGGTTTGTATCCCTGGGTCTAAGGTGAGTTTCTTGTAAGCAGCATATGGATGGCTCTTATTTTTTATCCACTCTGTCAGCCTGTATCTTTTGATTGGGGAGTTTAATCCATTTACAATCAATTATATTACTGTAAATGCATTATTTACTTCTACCATTTTATTCTTTAGTTTTTATATGTCATATCATATTTATGTCTGCCTTTTTTACTCTTTTGGTTATTCTTTCTGCTATTTTTTCTTCTATACTCTCCTCCAGGTCTCTCTCTCTTGTCTTTTAATTTGAGATTCTAAAGTTTCCTTTAATATTTCCTGCAAAGATAGATTCTTTTTAACACACTCTCTTAGTTTCTGTTTGTTTGTGAATATTTTATACTCACCTTCATATTTGAAGGACAATTTTGCTGGTTAAAGAATACTCGGTTGGCAGATTTTCTCTTTCCCTATCCTAATTGTATCATACCATTGTCTTCTCACCTCCATAGTTACTGAAGAGAAATCTGTGCTAAGTATTATTGGGCATCCCTTATATGTGATGGATTGCTTCTCCCTTGCTGCTCTGAGAATTTTCTCTTTATCTTTGACATTTGGCATTCTGAGTATTAAGTGTCTTGGAGTAGGTTTATTCAAATTTATTCTGATTGGGGTATGGTGCGCTTCTTGGACATATAAGTTCATTTCTTTCATGAGAGTTGGGAAATTTTCTGCTATTATTTCCTCAAATACTCTTTCTGCCCTTTCCCCTTCTCTTCGGCTTTTGGAACTCCCATGACATGTATGTTGTTGCAATTTGTGTTGTCATCCAACTCTCTGAGCCCCTGCTCAATTTTTTCTATTCTTTTCTCTCTTCAATTTCAGCTGTCCTGTCTTCTGTATCACTTACTCTTTCTTCTGTCATTTTGAGTCTGCTGTTGTATGCCTCTGATGTTTTTTATCTCATCTATTGTGTCTTTCAAAGCTATGAGCTCTGTTACTTTTCTGTTCAGGATTCAAATTCTTCTTTGTGCTCGCTCAATGTCTTCTTGATATCATTTATCTCTTTAGCCATATTGTCTTTCAACTCATTAATTTGATTTTGGAAATCTGTGCACATCTTGCTGATTAGTTCTCTCAAATCCTGTGTCTCTTCTGGGGCTTTGATATATTCATTTTCTTGGGCCATGTCTTCCATTTTCTTAGTATGGTTCATAATTTTTTGCTGATGTCTAGACATCTGATTAGGATGTAGTTTACTCAGACACTCAATTTCTTTCTCTTTTATAGGGATTTAGTGGCAGGAGGCTGTGTGTTACCACTGCTCTTTGATTCTTGGCTTGACCTGGATTATTAGGATTGTCCCTGCTAATTGCTCAAAACTGAGCTCTGGACCCAGTAATTGGTTGCAGACCTGCTTCCTAGGGCCTTGGGTAGGGAAGTTATAAAGGCCAGAAAAAACCTCTCACTTATTTTTAATTTTCTCACATGTATTTCCTTGTCCTCCCAGCAGATGGTGCTCTTTGGTATCTCTCAGTGGGAGTGTAATTGTTGCAACACAAACCAGATCTATGTGATAGAGCTTCCTGCCTGGATGCTAAGAGCTTTGTCATTTAAACTTTCTCAGTGACTTTCTCCAGCCTTCTCTGGCAGCCCCCTCCCTTTTCCCAGTTAGGAAATATTTCCACTCCCCTCTGAGTCCTCAACAATCAGTCCTGGTTAGTAGAGAAGGGGATTGGGAGGGTTGTATATCTTTAGCCCCTTGCAGGGTCCCAAGGCAAACAATTGTATGGCCCCGCTGAGTCTGGAAGGGCTCCTGAGACACAGCAGACAAAATTTGTGAGTCAAAAGCTGAGTCAGCCTTAGGCTGTATCCCTCTCTCTCCCCTTTCCTGGGAGGTGTGTCCTCAACAATCAGTCCCTGCTAAGAGAGAGGGAGATTGAAGGGTCAGATTTCTCCAGCCCTGTGGTGGCTTCCAGGGCAAACCACCTTGTGGCTCCACCAGGCCTGGAAGGGCTGGTGGACACAGCAACTCTGGGCAGTGTCCAGCCTTCTCCTGGTATCCTAAACCCTGGAAAATAATTTTCCAGGCTGTTTCAGGCTGACCTCTAGTTATTTTTCTGGAGGAGAAGAGAGTCCCATGTCTTTCTAGTCTGCCATATTTCTGGAAATGCCCACATCTTAATTAAAAATAATATCATCATGAGATTCTATTTACAATGGTTTCACACCCACAGGAATGCACGTTAAGACTAAACATGTCTAACGTGGGGTACATAATTCAATCTACAATGTTATTTTAAAAAACAAAAATAACAAGTTTTGGAGAGGATGTGGAAAATTGGAACTCTAGGACTTTGTTGGTGGAATTGTTAAAAGGTGCATCCAGTATGGAAAGTTATATGATGGTCCCTCAAAAAGTTAAATATAGAATTACCATAAGACTTGACAATTCCACTCTGAGGTATATACCTAAAGAAAGTGAAACAGTCTCAGACGCATGTTCAGCAGTGTTCATGGCAGCATTATTCATAACAGTCAAAAGGTGGAAACAACTCAAGTGTACATCAACATATAAATGGATAGACAAAAAAAAAAACCATTATGCTCAGTGAAATAAGCAAAGCTTATTTCAATAAGCAAAGGACAACTGTTGGATAATGTCACTCATCTGAGAGGTCTAGAATTAGCAAATTCAAGGATAAAGAAAGTACATTAACGGTTACCACAGAATGGGAGGAGGAGGCAAGGCAGACACTTATAAAGCCAGTTGTAGCACAGCCAGGTCTGTAACACAAATACCCACATTCCTCATACAAGGAAAACACATCTACCTGGATTCTGGGAGAGTGAAATCTGCTGTCCATAAAGCAGGCTCTCCTTTTCACCCTACCAGTAGGTGTCAATGTTTCCAGAATTCTATCATTAGTCTTCTCTTCTCGCTTTCTATATTCTCCCTACATGTGCTAGTTTCCACCACCATCTTTATTCTTTTGGCTTGGAAATCTTCATAAGCAACCCACATCTCAATCCTGAGATCCAAGCCCCTATTTTGAACTAATTAATTGATACCTTAAATGCAAATTAAATTTGGTATCATTCATCCTTGCCTCTCAAACCACCTCTTCTTTCTAAAATCCATAATTGTACCAGTACCTTCCCAATCAGTCAAGCCAAAAGCCGAGAATTCTCTTCCTTCTTCCTTACTGCCCCCACATCTTCCAGCCAACAAGTCAAATACTGTGAAATTTTTCACCCTAATGTTTCTCATGTTTCTCTCTACCCCTCAATCCCCTTTACCAGCTATACAAAGGTATCTAATATCTGGCTCATTACTTAACAAAAGCATTGAAAAGATTCTCAATTGGAGTGCACTAATGTACACAATAGAAAAATTTCTAAGTAAAGTGATCTATTTTATCAGCATCAAACTCAGTGAAAAATTATTTCCTTCAAGTTAAATTTTAAAATGTAAGAGACTTGCTTAAATGGTGTAAATAAATATGGTGAAGTACCTACTTTTTTCTGAGCCATTTTCACCTGTGAAC
>PVKH010004916.1:12239-22947 GCA_004027955.1 Chaetophractus vellerosus | reverse complement strand
AGCCAGGATAATGGCCGTGGAGAAGGTAGGGAGGGCTGTGATTGTGATGGGGATGTGAAGGGGTTGCCAGAGCGGGGGGCAATGTTTTCCTTCTTCACCTGGGTGGTAGTTACAAGGGCATTGATTCTAAAATCTAATCTATACATTTTTGCATGCTTTTTAAAAATACTTTGTTATATTTAACAATAAAGAAGTAAAAAATTAATTTTTAAAATAAAAATACTCTAAATAATGAGAGTTCCCAGCAAACAAAAAGAGGAAGAAAAATAAAACTGTGGTAGCCATCTCTAAAGTCTTTTGAACTTTACTATGTATCTCAGAAGCCACATGAAAGTGGTTTTAACCCATGGTATATATAAACAGGAAGTCACAGTTAGTTGGAAGAAGCCCTGTGCATACTTGTAGAAACAAAACTGTATTCAGCATTCTGACAATCCTTGCCAGAAATTACTAGGATGACAATGAAAAGAACAAATAATTCAGAATTATTATCTAAGAGAGAACAAAAGACCCTGTGATTGTCTGTATTTAATTAATTAATACCTATACCATTAAAGGGACTGACAGAGAAATTAAATATTATGAACAGGGTACAGAACACACACCTATCTGCACTACTTCTGGAATGTATATGGGCAACTTGGGAGTTCTCTTTCTGAGAACACAAAGGTAAGCTTTAAAGGAGATGTGCTTCAGGGAGGGATACCGATTATCCAGAGACTTAAATTCAGGTCCGGGATCTGCCATGAATTAAGAATAAGACAATGGGGGGAATATGGGAATCCCCTATATTTTCAATGCAACATTTATGTAATCTAAAGATTATTTAATTAAAAAAAAAAAAGAAAGCAAAACAAAAACCTCTGGGAAAAAAAAGACAAACCTGTTTTCTGAGTCTTAACTTTTCTCATGTATAAATAAAAATGATTAAACAAGATGAACCCTGAGATCTATTTGAGACCTGTTTTCCTCAACCAGCTTTCATATAGTCATTGGTAATACTGTGATAAGAGGGAGAGTTAGCTTATGGTTTTAAAAGCTGGAAGAATAAAAAATTAGCAAACAGGCAATTACAGCTTCCTTTCGTTCACTCCTGGTTGGGAGTATACAACTTTCAATCCCACACATCAAAACACCAGACAACAACCACGTCACTGAATTAAGCTTCCAACAGAAAAAAATGAAAGATAAATAAAAGTTTCTAAAAGGTGAAAGACTGGAGTCTAAGAGGTGGCCCTGTCTAACTGTCCTTGTCACCTAGAGAAAACAAAAATTAGTGTCATGACAGTAGGATTTTATCCTGCTAATTTAGGCTCTTCCAGAGCAGTTTTCACATGAATCAAACATTGCCTCGTGAGATCCTCACAAAGAAACGTGAAGTAAAGAGGGATTACTACTTCACAAATGAGGAAAATGAGGTTCAGAGAAGCAAACAGGAAAATGGAGTATGAGAATGAGAGATGAATTTACCTTGTTCTCTACCATTAGAGCAAAGAGCGTCACCTGACATACTCAAAGACAAACTGTATGCAGGGAATCCTGCACCTGCTCAAGAAGAGGATGAGGACTTCACTTCAAAGCCTGAACAAAAAGAAAGCCTCAACTTGGATCATCTTCATTTGAATGGAAGGTCTGCTACATGAAGAATATATTTCTTAAGCAGTATCTAGAAAGCAAAACAAACACTTCCTCTTGTCCTAACATAGTCTCCCCCCATCAAGAGTCTTAGCTGATGATATCCTTATTTTTCCACGAAAATAGGAGCAAGCAAGAAAGGAACTGCTGGCTTTTCCACTTCCAGATCTATCAAACTGCCTGCTCTGTATCAATGTACTTGCCTTCCTATCTGTTAAAACAGATCAGCTGTCCTTGCTCCCATCTAAGTCCAATGCTTCTACTTGTGTGCTGGAACCCAGCCCCTCTTACCTACTCTGCCCTTGTAATTTTCCCTCTATAATAGATCAATCCCCAAAGCATATAAGTATGCAGTAATATCTCCCTTTTTTGATTTGTTGCTGTTTATTTTTATTTTTTATTATTGTTAACATCTCACATTTTTAAAATCTCAAAGTAAAACAAAGCCTCTCCCTTGATCCCTGGCCCAGCTCTTGCTCCATCTCTGCTACCGTTTAAAACTCACTCTGTACTCATCTCACTTCCTTGCCTCTCATTCTGTTTTAAACCCATTCAAATCAGTCTTGTCTCCACACCTCTCCACTGAAACTGCTCCTTAAGAATCATCACCACCTCCCTCTTGCAGAATCAACGGTAGGTCAGTTCTTATTCTTCATTTGACTCAATCTCTCAACAGCATTCACAGCCGATCACCGCCTCTTCCAGAAACACTTCCTGTACTTGGATTCTGGGACATGACATTCTCCTGGTTTCTTCCACTTCAACCGAGCAGTGCTCCTCAGTCTCCTTTGCTGGTTTCCCATCCTTGGTCCTCTCCTTCCCTCCCTGCCCTCATTCCCTAGGTGATCAGATTCAGTCCCATAGCTTTAAATACCATCTACAAGATGATTATTCCTGAATCTCAAGCCCTAGTTTCATATATACAACAGCTCAATTCGGGTGTCTAGTAAGCATCTAAAATTAAGCATGATCCAAAGAGAGCTCTTGATTTTGCATTCACACACCCATTCCACCCCAAGCAGAAAAAACAGAAAACGGTTTCTTCTCTTCTTTCTCATCTCAGATAAATGGCACCACTATAAGCCTAATACTCAACTCCCCAAAAATCTAGGAGTTAGTTCAACTGCTCTTTTTCTCACACCCCACATCTAATCTACCCGCAAATGCTACTGATTCACCTTCAAAGCAGAGTTCAGACCCAAGCACTTCTCATCTCCATTTGCTACCACACTAGTTCAAGGGCAGTTATCTCTTGCTTGCACTTCTGTCCACCAGCATGATAATTTTTAAAGCTCCTTCCCCAGATCTTCACAAGCTTTGCTGTCACATCATTCGATTTATTCAAATGTCACCTCCTTCAAAAGGCTTTCCCTGACCATCCCATAAAAGATAGATCCCATTTGATTCCATCACTACCACATGTCTACCTTATATTTTTCATCAAGTCGATCAAAACCAGAAATCATATAGTTGACTTTTTTTCCCTATCTCCTTTCCCACCACCACAAGGCTAAGAAACTTAAATCATCACAGTATTCATGTAGTCAGGAAGCCTAGCTTATTGTAGCTGCCATAAACATTTGTCAAACGCCTGAAATTCTATCAAATCCTTTTCCATTCAAATGTGTTATCAGATGATCAACACACTGGTTTCCTCTCACCTTATTTCTCTTCTTCCCAAAGTTAAAAAACAAAACAAAACAAAACAAAACAAAACTCCTAATTATGCACTTAACAAGAAAATAAACCCACATCAAAATGGTAAATTCCACATCTCCATTTTTTTTAAACGTGAAGTTTCTTTAAATGCTTCTGCTTATGACAAAAGTATCACATACAACAGAGTGGGGGAAGTTAGAAAATACTGGCTAGGAAAAATAAGAACTTTTAATAAAATCTTAAAGAATACCCTACAAATATAATTTCCTTGCATCTATATTTTCTTTTTTTTTTTTTAAGGAGGGTAATTTTAGTAAAAGTCCAAATATGATCAAACTTAGCATTACAGATGTATTTTCAAATAGCCTTCTGATAAAAAAAATAAGAAAATATATTTCAGGGAACCGGCTGTGGCTCAATTGGTTGGGCTCTGGTTTACCACATGGGAGGCCCCAGGTTCAGTTCCCGGGGCCTCCTGGCTAAGGCAAGCCACCACATGGTGAGCTGACGCAGCAGGGGGAGACAAGCAGACACAGAGAAACGCAAAGCAAATGAACACAGCGAGCACAAGCAGTAAGGGGGGAATATATAAATAAATAAAAATAAATCTTAAAAATAAATAAATAAATAAATAATTTTTTTAAGAAAGAAAGTATATTTCTCACATTTGGGTTTTAAAGGAACTAAACCAAGCAGGTGACTCTAATTTCTCATATGCATTTATCTTGCAATAATTTGTGACTGTGTTTTAAAATCTCTATAGATCTTTAGGTTAGCCCTACAAACATTCTCCCTGAATATACTATTCACTGAATTATCCAAAGAGCAAGGGGAAAAGGGAGTATCACATGCCCTGATACAACGTTTTATCTTTGGAGAGTAAGGATTGAGAGCCAAGAACGATTTATTTCATGACTCGTCTTCGGAAACTGTAATTTTTAAAGAACTTAAGATACTAGTATTATTTAACAAAAAACAAAACATGTCAAAATACCAGTGAGAACAGAAAACAGAAACTCACCTATGAACCATTAGAAAAAAAAGGGAGGGGGGGAACCACTTGGTTTAAGTTCTTTTCTTTTCTAAACTAATCAATCAATGCAATCAAACCTCAAGGAGAAACAGCTTTAGAAGTATGCAGGTAAAGAAAAAATAATACAGCAGACTCCTTAATTCCAGGTGTGCTTTGCATGAAAGGGTAGAAGAGTCTCATCAGTTGTGCTCTCCTCATTTGCTTAATAAATACTCTTCTCTAACAGGACATCAAGGAAGTAAGGGATTTATGGAAGAAGTATGAAAGAGGTAAGAGCAGATTAATTACCAGCCCTCGGATTCCAAGACTCTTACAAAGATAAAAGAGTGGGTTCAAAGGGAAAACACAGCACTTTTAAAGTTAATATAATAGTCTCTTACTGAAGAATGAGCAGCACCATCAGTTTGAACGTTAGGTGGTTACGGCTATAGATAATGTGGCTTATGTCTGAATAGGTTTGGATTCAACATTTGCCCTAAAACTTTTCTTAAAAAGGCTCCAACCACCATCATGGCCAGGCAGTGCCCTCTTATCCTAAAGTGGAAGAAGGATGTGCTACTGCATGAGTAATCCCTGCTTGATTGCCTCTCACTCTTCTGGGAATAATTTCAATTCCAATTCCTCCAGGACGCTTTTCCTGACCCCTGCAACTTCAGGATTGAAGTTTTCCTCCTATATTCTCCTCTAGTTCCCTATACATTTCCCCATCCTTGACTGTATCACATTCTATTATCACCACATCTTGGTTTATGTAAATCTCCTACTAGACTCTAAGAAACATGGTGGGCTCATTATTGCTTACGGACTCAGATCCCTCCTCCCAACCCACCCCTTTTTTCCTTGCTAGCAGAGACTTAATTTTGTTTGTTGTTCATCCTGTGAGGAACGGAACCCAGGAAAGAGCCTCCCCCACCCAAAGGTCCCAAGGGGGTAAAAAATATTCTAAGTGAATTATGATGTCCTCATCCTCCTTTCCAATGAATAGCTCTTAGGACTGAGTTTAGGATCCAATTCTAGCCAATGGGATGCAGTGGGGTTTCTGGGAATGGTTTTTCTCCCTACTTTAAGAAGTACGGGAAGAATACTCTCTTCACTGGCTGTCATCACGACTGTATTTGACATCTGACTACTACAGCAGTACTGCCACCAAGAGATAAAGTGAACTAGGTAAGAATGAGAGAACCAAAAGTTGGAAAGTCCCTGTGTCAAGAAAACATCATATAACAACACAGAACTGCCCCCAAAACTCCAGGCTACTTGTTATATGATAAACAAGCAAACCTTATGGTTTAAAAGCCACTTTTGGTTCAGTCTTCTGCTACTTAAAGCCAAAGATATCCAAACTAAAACAGCTTCCTTTCATTGAAATTGATTAATCTAAGTGGTACTGATTTCCAAGTCTGTTTGATCCAGTGTCCAGATTATTATTCCACTCTGCTACCAGGCTTTCTTCTTAACTAGCTGACACAGGATCCCAAGCTTGCCTGATGACTCTAAATCCAAACCTCTTTTTACCTTATTACAGTTAATCTAGAAAATCTATGGTCTACTCTTTTATTTAGAAACTTATTAGTCTGACATCATTCCAGATGCCAGACATTATTAGCTCATCTTTGGCTAACAAGGTATGAGAAGTGTTGGGAATGGTGAGCTAGGATGTAGCTCAGTGGTTGAGCACCTGCTTCACATGTGCAAGGTCCCAGGTACAATCTCCAGTACCTCCTTAAAAAAAAAAATTGGGGGAATGTAATATGCTTAAATCTACAAAATACTTGTATTTCTAATGAACTGACATGTGTCTTTCAAAACAGAAATGCTTTTCCATAAATCACTGCATTCACTGAGGACAGAACACATATCAGTCTCATAACTCTAATTCACTCTCTATCTGTTCCTCCCTGCTCAAATAAACTTAAGTCACATATGATCTTAATTTCACTAAAAAGCCACACCTCTAGAGATATGTCATTAAATAGCCAGGAAAGCAGTGGTTACAACCAAGGAAGAGAAGACATTTTTAGACAGCTAAAAGGGACTTCTTTTCTAGTAAAGAAATGAGGGCTCACAGAAATTGAATATTTTACCAGAAACCACATGGCTAAGTTAGGTCCAGAACCAGATCTAGAAGTCTTGTTTTCGATTCTTAATTCCATGCTTTCTCTATAATATCATAATGTTTCTAAGCTGCTTATTAAATATTTACTGAGAATTCTTGAACAAAAATAATCCATTATTGTATATTCAAGTAAATCAAAAACCTTTTAGTAAGTTAAAGTGACAGATGCACATTACCTTATATATTGGCTTTCTACTTTTTTTTAAGTAAGCTTCACAATGTCCTGGTTATCTTTTCCATTTTTTAACGATATTTCATTTTATTTAAATAATTTAAACATATCAATTTTTATCAGTGCAAACACACTTAAAGGGGAGTCACAGTTCTAACTGATTTTTACATACTTGCTTTATAAAAACAATATAGTGTGTCATATTTATTAAACTTTGGAAGACAGAACAAAACTTGTCACTTTTTAAACTTTAAATACTGTAATTTCCCTAATGAAGCAATTATCATGATAAGGTCAATTCCACCCAGCATCCTCTTGGCTATGAACCTAATTACTGTGGAAGTCTTAACTTGGCGTTCAGGAAATCAACAGTCTTTAGAAATTTTATAAATGTTAATTTCATATGGAGTTGTAGTGGGTGCTGCAATTGAGTCCAACATCCATTTCACCAGAGATATTTAGTTCAAGTCAAACACAGTAATTCCATCTCCTTAGTTCAGGAAGGAGAGTACAAAGCCAGTTTGGATCAATGATACCTGAAGAAAGTCTTGCTCCAGCCTTTTTTTTTTTTTTAAAGGAGGTACTGGAGATTGAACCTGAGACCTCATATATGTGAGGCAGGCATTCAACCACTGAGCTACACCAACTCCCCAGCTCCGGGCTTTAAAGAAAGAAAAATCTTTGTTTACTAGATTTAAAAAAGGAAAATAAGAACACAACTGCCACTCCTATGCTCTTATAACAACAGAAAGAACCAACTTTAAGGATGAAGCCAAGAATGCAAAGGGAGAGAAAAAAAGAACAAACTTGGGTCTCTTATGACCACGCTGAGTTCAATCAACCCACTTAGAAGGCTTCCTGGCTTTCCTGTCCTGCTAACCCACCCTCCTGTCGCTTAAAGGAGTTTCAGGTGAGATTTCATCTTAACTAATAAAGTAGTAAAATCAAGTCTAACAACAATAAGCACTAGAAAGGCAAGTATGTAAACCTACAGTGTTATAAGAAGAATCACTCAAAAGAACTTTCTCCCTCATTAGATGGTTCAAATACCAGCCAAGGTTCAAGGGTTTTCTCCAGAGCAAAGGAGCCCCAAGATTATCCCTAGATAATATCTGATTTGGTAAGCCATCAGGAGGCTAAAGCACTTCTCTTCATTTATTTAGAGAGCTATTAGGCACCTACCACATTTCCAAGCTCTGGAGCTACAATTGTAAACAAAAGAGTCTCTGTCCCTGGAGATTACATTCCAAGAGGGAGAGACAGATAATTAACAAGTAAATAAATATCTTCCTCGTGGATCATGGATTTGGTTCCACTGTATAAAAATCCTGAAGCATCCAAGCAAATTCTATCATAACCAGTATTATGACCAATTAGGGTAAAAATAAACAAGAAGACTTCCTGAATACTTTCAGTCAAGTGGAGGGTAGGGATCAGAGATAAAAGACATAAGAGCAGGAAGAAAAAGCAAAAAGAGTAAGAGAAAGAACTCGGACCCGAATTCTAGAAAAATAAAAGGGAGAGAGGCAGAAAGAACTAGAATACAAAATACACACACACCGAAAGAATCAATTAAAAATGCATATTTAAATATCATATGGGGAGGTGGATGTGGCTCAAGTGGTTGGGCTCCTGTTTACCATATGGGAGGCCCCGGGTTCAATTCCCAGGGCCTCCTGGTGAAGGCGAGCTGACTCAGCAAGATGAGGCAACAAAGGGAGACAAGCAGACACAGAAAAATGCACAGCAAATGGATAGCAAGCACAAGCAGCAAGGGGGGAATAAAGAAAGAAAGAAAATTAAATCTTTAAAAATAAATAAATAAATAAAGAGCATCTGTCTCAAATCTATCGTATTAGAAACAGGGAGACTAGGACAAATGGGAAGTTAAATGAATTAACGGGTCTAGAACCCCAAATCTTCAAATATCTCTTTTAAAAAACCTACAACAGACCCAGAAGAAAAAAAACAAAGTTCTCAAACTACATCTTAGGGTCCTTCTAAACCACACACATGACTTCTAAAACCTACCACACTGCAACTCACACTCCCAGAGGTGGGCTAAATTCAACTATAGTCTCATGAAGTGGCCAGACGGCAAATACCATTCTAACACAGAAAAGGAGAAAAATTCCTGCACCCTTTTCTGTCATATCTAATAAGTTAGGGTTTGTAAGGAGAGACAGAATTTTTAAAAAGAAAAAAAATTTCTGAAGTGATTAAAAATTAAAAATTAGCACCAAAAAGTGATCCAAAATTTCAGTCTTTCCATACTACAAAAATCTAAGCTGAATGATTTGGCTTCCCTATTTCTCTTAAGAGATTTAAGGAAATTGCTAAGTAGCCCACTGAATTTGCTTAACAGCTTCAAGTAAAAAGGGAAAGTAAGTTACCGGAATAAGGCATAAGCACTGACTAAATTAAATGGATCACTCTTCTAGTCTGGAGCTTAAGTTACTTTAGACAGAACAGTGGGTAATTGCAATTTTTAAGTGCCCTTATTAAAATGGTTTCAGAGTTCAAATCATAGATCAATGAGTAATGTCACAACAGGAAAGTCAGAGACTGGGCCTTAATAAGAGGCAGATACAGAATTTTTAACCCAAGTTCATTTAAAAATGGACATTCTTAAAAAGATTTGGGGCAGAAAGTAGTAAGGTTTATTTTTTAAAAGCATAAACATTTATTTAATTCACAAGTATTGAGTGCCTGCTTTGTCTGACTGAGACACTTTACCAGGCACAATTAATACAATTCAGAAAGAAGACTCACTCTTAAATACCTGTGGAGGAGCTGGTTATTCTTGGTCACAGAGGATGGTAAAAATAGCCATGTATTGTAAGGAGAGTGACCATATGTCCTCACCTAAGCCTCATATCCTAGCATAATTATTAGTAGCAATAATTACTACTAGCTAGTCGCTCGCTTTCACTCTCAAAAGCGTCCCGGGATAGTCACTGAATCATATGGTTATCCCACCACAGTGGATAAGCAGACAGGTGCTATGTGGTAGCTAGTTACCATAATGCCAAATATTGCCTAGATTTCTTTTTTATGTTGTAGATAAGAATAGCCTACCCCTAGATAAAACGTAAAGACTTGGACGTTTTATCAACACGATAAAAGCATTCTGTGATTGTTGGATAGTAAGTTTAAAAGGGATTTGTTTTCTTAATTCAAACACCCAGTAGTCAAACAGTCCATCTTTCTGTGCTACCAGATTAATGGTTTGCAACTAACCCGGGCAGATCTCAACAGCCACATGACCAACGAAAGAACCAAAACACTGGGGCCACTTGCCCAGAACAAAGGCCTAGCAGGTGGCCATCCGCTGCTCCAAATTAAATCATGCCGCACAGAACACTGTCTCCTTCATTGTATAATGTTGTTTTTGTGTAATGTTACTCCTCATATCCAATTTTCAAAATTAAGACAAAATTGTTTTTAATGACAGACAAACCACGATAGGAAATAACAGTGATCCAGATACTGTTGTTCGGCACTCTGAGAAAAGGGCCCCTCCCAAGGCCCAGAAGCAACCACCAAACCCTACCCACTCCTCACCCCAATATTTGTTCAGTGAAGCAGTGCTGTATCTGGAACGAATCCTGAGGCCTAGTTAAATACCAGGTGGTATACTAGGGTAGGGTGTGTTGTTGTTGTTTTTAAATAACAGATGGCTCAAACTTTTCATCTTTATGACATGCAACACAGACTTATGCAAGGGAAACTGTCTCCAAGAACTTCAGACCAGTAATACAATTCCTCATGTGACTCAGCCCTTCACATGGTAAACAGAGCAGCAGGCGAGACAGCTGCTGTGCTCCTGGATTATTTATTACTTAGTATAACAGGCATATGATTGATAAACGTAAACACAGATACACGCACAAATACAAGCAGCTGTATGTCTGAGGTTATTCCATATCCTCAGTGGTAAAATCAGGGGCTAAATTACATGAGCACTTTGGCTTGAGCAAAAAAAAAGTTAAATGTTATAAATCTGAAATAAAGGCTGAAGTAGGAGAAAGGTGTGCCCAGTTTCATTAATGTTTGAATTGTAGGAAATTTTTAATAGAAATTTGAGAGTGGA
>PVKH010004915.1:0-22743 GCA_004027955.1 Chaetophractus vellerosus | reverse complement strand
TATATATATATATATATGATAGATAGACAGAATTATATGACAAATTTGGCAAAATATTAAAATTCATGGATCTGGGTATCTGGGGAGTTGGGTAGTGGTATGTTAGAATCTCTCTACGGGGTTTGTATTATATTTGTAACTGTCCTGAAAGTTTGAAAATATTTCATTATTTCTAAATAAATAAATAAATAAATAGCCATATGTTTAAAAATGCCAACAATCTATATATAGTCCTGGGACCTCTATTAAATTGCCCTCCTTCCTCTGCTTAATACCGAACCCAGACTACCAGAGATTATACTAGCTTAAAAGGGCTAGACCTAAGTAAAGAAACAAGAAAGGGGATTTAATACTAAAGCCAAGGTCAGTAAGCAAATTAACAACACCTATCACAAAAGTAGAAGAACCAATGCAATAGCTTTGATATAATTACAAGGAGATAGAGTAGAAAAGGAACAAGAGATGAGAATGATGACATATTCTGATAAATTATGTTAATGACTGGGAACCCATGGAAACAAGGGATGCTGGGTTAGAGTTCTGGAAACACATATATAGCTATTTTTTTTCAATGATATATAACAGGGACAACAAAAGTCAGACAAGATCCATGACCATGTGTACATATTCTATTTGTCCAGTGATATATGAGAAGGCAAAAGCAAGTCAAACAAGATCTATGCATGTAACAATCAGATAGACAGTTCAGTTCAGAGAGGAAGAAAAACAACAATCTGATTGAACAGATGGAAAGAACTGACCACATTAGCTGTGAAGTGGCAAACTAGGAAATGAAGAAGAAACAAGGACTCATAAGAAGGAGAAAGAGTAGAAAAACAAGAGCAGAAGAAAATGAGAATTTCCAGAGGGTATATTAAAAATAAGTATGGGGTAATTTTTAATATTTATTTTAAAGTAGCTAGAAATCAGACATGATCACAGGTGTGGATTTTATCTGAAAACTGAATCTAAATCAAAGACCCATTTTAAAGAAAGTAACATAATAAAGTGTACATGTGCTTTGTTCCCTATTTGGGCCATACAGTCTTGAAAATGGTATAAGGTCATAAATGCACAAATGATTTATCCATTAGATTAATAATTTTATTTGACTTAAATAAGTAATTTCAAAAGGGCAGTTCTTACCAAGTGGTACACATCATCTAAACATGTAAATTCATTAAAGCTGATATTAAGTTTTCGAAGTCCTGTTAATTTGGAGAGGTCTCTTAGTTTACTCAAGCTGTTCCCATGTAGGTTCAAACTCTGAAGTAAAATTAAAATAAAAATGAAAAAATTATGAGAGATGACATTCTACATCATTCTGACAGGTGGATATCTAAAATGTTTGGAGCAATTACTTGAGCCAATATAATAAAAATAAGAAAGTAGTTATTTTAAATAACATTAAGAGAAAGCCAATTTAAAAAGCTAATGTATGATGTTAAAAGTATAGTTTATAATAGCATCAGTGGATCTTTTTCTTGATTAATGAGATTTTCCACTTGGCCTAAGTTTCTCAATAAAATTGATGAGTAATTCTTTCAAAAATAATTAAATATGTATTTTAAAATATTTATTAAGGCAGTTCTATATCTCAGGCTAGTTAGTGAACAATGTAGGTCCTAAAGGGTTCAGGGATAGGCTTAGGCACTCACAGCAGAGAGGATGGCAAGGACATACCTTGCTTGCAGGAAACTGTATGAGGGTCCTGGTCCAAGAAAAAAGACTGAAGATGATACAATACTATGGTGGTTGTTAATGGAGAAAGACTAATGGGAGTGGGAGAGTGTTCAAGGCAATTTCTACATCAGAGTTTGGCAGAAGCTTTCCATGTCAATTTCCTGCTAGGCTATCTAAAAAATGAGTGTTACTACATCTTTATATTTAGAGATGACCTTGAGGTCTACATATTTTTCTATCTTTACCCCTCAATGAAAATCAAGTGAAAACTGCATTTAAGTCTAGCCAACGAAGTAAAAAATGGCACAAGAAAGTTTATTCATGCAACTGACCAAAACCTTCACAAAAATGGATATTCCCATGATAAAATCAGATGTCTACCTCACAACCCTCTTCACTCACCACCACCATCTTATAACCTGTACTGTGGACATAACTAAATTCCTGGCAGAGAGAAACTGTTAAATTTCTACTAGCCATAAAAATTACTTAAAAGAATTAATGCAGACTAGTTTAATTCTATTCACATATGGGGTACCATCCATGATAGATTTCACAGATACTTGTCCACAACTGAATTCATCTTCCCTGTGTCAGCTTGGCACCCCATATTTTTCAATCCTGATTAAGAATTTGATTATTTATCTAACAGATATTGTTGATCACTTAGTGTCTCTCATTTCCATATACATTTGGCTGCATATACATCTGTTTCTCAAATGAACTGCTCCTTTCTATCACCACTACCAGTGCCTTAGTTTAAGCTCATTATTTTTCTTCTGGACTATTGCAATAGTTTTCTAGTGGGTCTACCTACCACCAGTCTGACTCCAGTTAAATCCATCCACAAGCTGCCAATGTTAGGGTGTTTAAAAACAGGGAGACTGTTGCTTAAAGAAAAGAATCCATGCTTTTAAATTTGCCTTTCAAAATCTGTCCTAATGTTGCACAGCCTCCTACTTTTCCATTTCAGCTTCATTTATCTTTCTTGTATCCCACTCTGCCTCTCTCTTCCACCTTCATGCATTCTATGTTCTAGACACACTGAATTTCTCAAGTTTCCCTGAGGACACCAGAATCTTTCAAAACTCAGTTTTGAAATATAGAGTATTTCTTCTGCCTGAAAGAAATAACTAAATTTTTAAAATCCTTTAAAACTCAGCTCAAAATTCATCTCTATCCATTAAACGCTCTCAGTAACTCCAGACTTCCTAAATCTGTGTTCTCCACTAAACTAATTTTCCTGAGGCAGGGAAAAATAAATTGTTCATTTTAAACCCCAAATACTTAACTCATTGCCTTAAACATGGTAAGTTCTCACAAAATTTTAGGTGAATAAATCAATGCAAAAGGCTAACAACTGACAACTCTAATTTTTTATTATTTAATTGTACTAGATGAGAATATAAAATTATATGCTATATACACTGGGGTTTTCATTTCTATGTAGTGTCCACGTGCAACTCAATCTAGTGGGGAAGACTGATAAGCAAATAAGAAGTATGTACCCTGAATTTCTCTTATATTAATGGCACAAAGGAAAGAGTAGAAAGGTGTGATGTCTAAATATTCTTATTGTAATATCTAGTATTCTTACAAGAATCCCTAGAAAGTTTGCTGGCTTTTAAGCATCATAGGTCAATTTAGATGAAAATAAAAAACACAACAAAACCTTTCCATTCATCTGCTATGGATATTGAGCAAATTAATGTAAAGTCACATAGGGTTCACAAGCAGGCTGAGGTATTATAAAGTCTTATTCCCCTCATCTCTGTGGGTTTTTTTGTGTGTGTGTATCATATACAAACCAAAGATGAAAGAGAGATCTACTGTTGGGTACTGGTTTTTTACTTTTACTCATTCCAGCAATGCATGGAATGGAAGCTCAATTAAATCAGGAGACATTCATTTTCTAAACTTTTCATTACTAAAATTTTATTATTAAAAACATATTACTTGATTAGTAAATCTTGACAGTTTAGTGCAGAAGCAGTAATTTCTCAGCACTGTCACCTGCAAAGTTGTTTCTGAAATCTACTGCATATTTATTATAAAGATGGTGATATTGCCACAAAGTTATGAAGTTTTCCTTCCTCTCTAATAACTGACTAAGGTAAAGACTTAATCTCCTCCTTATCCCCTGGACTTGAATATTTGATTTATGATGATGATGCAGTGTCACTAAAACAATCCTATAAACTCTTTGAAGAAGAAGTTTTCTGAAGCTTTTTAGAATCAGACTTAAAACTATTGACTTTACTTATTTAAAAAATATTTTTTGCATTCTCTTTCTATTTCATGCAATCTTTTGAGAAAAAAAATGTCATCTTAAACAATGGATCTAGAAATGTAGCACTGGGGCAATGTAATTGACTTTCAAGATAACAAAAGTCTTCTTTGAAGTTTTATCTGTAGCTCAGCTTTCAGTGCACACACAGGATGGTAGTATTTATTTGATAGGTGTCATGTAAGAATACCTGTCCTCTAGAGGCATATCAAGGTTTTTTGTTTTTTGTTTTGTTTTGTTTTTTACTTCTGCAGTTTCAAGCAAACAACCCACTTTCTCTGCAGGAACCATTGGCTAAAGAAGATATTCATTTTATTTTATTTAAAAAACAGCAAATATCCAAGAAGTGTCTAATGTATTCCAGGTACTGTGCTAGGTGTTGGCAGAGCTGACTGATACCAGTCCATACAATGCTTATGAGTAAGTGAGGAAAGGGTACCTTTTCCGCAAGATAGTTTTTTTCCTGGTTTGTTTTTGTTTTTACTTAGTTTATTTTTGTTGTCTTCAAGATACTTTTATTTATAACTTTTAGAAAATTGTCTCCCTATAATGATTTTGTTAAAACAAGAAATTTTACCAACAGATGTCAGAAAATTGTTGTAGTAAACACACTATTCTATGATGTGTAATGTGTCCCTTAGATGTGGTCCTCCTGTGCAATATGGCCTTGAACAACTTTGTAAGGTGGCTCTGATGCTGGGGACACCAATGTCAAAGAGCAGCCATACCTCTGCCCCCGTGGAATTTAGTCTAGGTAGGACACAAAGCATATAGCAAAGGAATTTGACCTAGACTCAGAGGTCAGGGAAGGCTTTACTATTTCAGTATAAATCTAAAAGTTCTAGGAGGAGGCCAGGAGAGAACATTCTATGCAGAAGGACTAGCAAGTACAGAGGCCCTGTGTTGGCAGCAAACACAACACATTCAAGAGAAAGGAGGCTGAGCCCAGCGAGCTAGAGGGAGAGTGAAATGAAAAGGGACTGGCAAGGTAAGCAAGGTACCAGGCCATGCAAAACCTTATAGGCCAGGGGCCGGCTGTAGCCCAGTTGGTAGGGTGCCAGTTTACCACATAGGAGGCCCCGGGTTCGGTTCCTGGGGCCTCCTTGAGCGGGCAGACTGCCTTGAGAAGGCAAACCGCCGCAGGCAGGGCAAAAGCCGCCGTGGGCAGGGCGGCAAGCCCCTGCTGGCAGGGCAAGCCCCCTCGAGCAGGCAGGCCGCCGCACGGTGAGCTGACTCGCCGCACCGGGAGCAGGGGGAACAAGCAGACACAGAAGAACGCAAGAATGAACACAAAGAGAACAAGCAGAAAGGGGGGGGGTATGTAATAAATAAATTTAAAAATCTTAAAAAAAAACCACAACACCTTATAGGCATATAAAGGACTTTGATTATATTTAAAAAGCAAAAGAGAGCCATTTGAGAATATTAAGTAAGAGTGGTGAGGGGTAACAGAGGTCACATGATCAGATTTGCATTTTGAAAATATTACTCAAGAGACAATTTGGAAAATGAATTAGGGGCTCAAACTGGAAGCAGGATGTGGTCTCTGTTGTATAGCTCTAGGATGGATTCCCCCCGCCTCTGCCACCTTTTATTTAGTTATATAGTGAATGGCATCCAAAAACATATTAATAGAATATAATGTGAATGGTGTCTCCTGGAGTAGTGTGATGTTGTGAAGGTAGGGTGCAGGGAGCCTGGTTAAAATATGGTAGTAATCTAGGTCGAGATGACGGTAGTTTGGATAGAGTGGTAGCAGAAGATGAGAGAGTCAAGTATCAAGATAGACTTACTATCTCAATAGAATTGCCTCAGTGTAAAGTAAGTAGCTTTAATTAGTAACTCAAATTCTGTCAATTAATTTTGTAAAGATAAAGCTCCCATATTCTATGTTGGTTAATCCTAGAAACGGATTTGAAACTTGTCTTTCTTCATCTTCATCTTTGAACTTATTGATTACAAAAGAATAAAATCCCTTGCAAGCCTCTAGACCTGTATGGTAGTCACCAGCCACACATGGACAATCAACACTTGAAATGTGGCTAGTCTGAAGCGAGGCGTACTGTAAATGTAAAATATACTCCAGATTTCAAACATCTCATTAATGAATCTTCATATTGATTGTATAATGAAATGTAATATTTTGGATATATTGGAATGACAGTTTGAAGCTGGGTGGATCCCAGAAGATCATGTTCTTAGAGCTAATCCACTCACATAAACCCACTGTAGGTGGGACTTTTTTTTTTTTTTTTTTCAGTTAAATCACTCCAGTTAAGGGCCTTTGATTAGATAGCATGACCCAGGGTGTCTTAATCCTCTTACTGGAATCATTTGTAAATGGGCAGACTTAGAGAAAATACACAAAGGAGCTCAGAGAGAAATGCTGAGAAGCTGAGAGAGAAGGCCCCGGGAGCCAGAAGCTGAAATCAATGTAACACAGAAGCTGAGAGGAGTCACTGAAGCCAGAAGCTGAAAACCTGGTAGAATGGGAGGAGCTAAACAGATGCCTTCATGTGCCTGATTGCCCACAGCTGCAGCTTAGGGAGAAAGCATCTCCTGATGATGCCCTGATTTGGATACTTTCATGGCCTTGGAACTGTAAGCCATTGTAAAAGCAAATCCATTTCTGGAATATTCCCTTGGCAGCCTTTAGCAAACAAAAACAATTTAGTTAAATGAAATATACTAGTAAAATTAATTTCACCTATTTCATTTTGTTTTTTATTGTGGCCACTAGAAAATTTAAAATTACATATGTGGTTCCTGTTATGTTACTATTGGGCAGCACTACTCCAGTTCCCCTGGAAGAAGAAAGCTGGGCACTTTTAACTTTGATTGCATGATACCTGGAGTTATCAGATAGGTGGGTTTAATAGTGTTAGACTTCACAGTGTAATTCTGATTCCAAGTTCAAGGTCTCAGTCCCCAAATTTTATTCCTCATAATACTTACCACAATATGACTATAAATGTTAGTCTTGGCAATAGAAAGTATTGTTTTATCATCCAAACTAATGAGTTTTGGTCTGGGCTTGATCCTGGGCTCCATTTTCAGAACTTCATCATCAAATATCAAATCCTGGGACAATACTGATCCTTCTGAAGTATTTTTGTTTTCTTCTAGAATAACATTGTTGAATGAAGAAAATAAAGAGTGAGGCTTGACCTAAAAAATTTATTAAAAATGTTGAAAATTCAATTTCTGTATTTATTATTTTGAAAAAGAAACAGGCTATGTAGAAAAGATGAATTAACTTATTTTAGTTATGTAGCAATATCTATGATGATCAGAATCATTTTAGAAAAATCTATGAGAGTAGATTAAGATTGTGGGCTAAGCATGGGTATGTCTATCTGCTCCTGCTGAAAATTCCGTAAAATTAGAAAAGATAATTTTAAAAATATTTCATAAGGGTGCCAGCAAAGGGCTAGAAACTGTGAGACATAAAGCACATAAAGCAGAAGGGATCGAATTGACAGATAAATAGGAGCAGAAATGTAACATCTGGTCAAAACATATGCAGGAGATAACCACCTTGAAAAGCAGAACAAGAGAAACTTGACGTTCCATGTGAACGGGTGAAAGGGCAGAAGGATACTCTAAAAATCATCAGGTAATTAGTAATTACAGTAAGAAATGTAAATGAATGAGCAAGAACTATATGAAGAAATCAAAATCTGGGAGAATAAAGAATCTACAATATAAGAATAAACTGGTATGAAAAAGAACAAAATAACAGCATAAACACTTCAACATTAAAATAAAAACAATTATTGAAATAAAAATATTCAATCAATAATCTGAGAATCCAAAATGATATGGCAGCAGAGCAAATTCGGAATCTGAGGGAATCTCCTAGAACATAGAATTTTAAAATGGAGATGTAAAATATGAAAAAAAAAAACTTAGATGGAGGATCAATTTGGAATTTCCAACATTGAACTAATAAGAGGTTCAAAAGGGCTCAACAGAGAATAGAAGAAAAGAAATAATCAAGTAATTAAGATAACACCACTTCCTAAAAACTTTTGTACATCGAAGGAAATTATCGAGAAAGTGGAAAGACAATTTACAGACTGGGAGAAAATAATTCATATATCAGATAAGGGTCTTAATATTCAGAATATAAAAAGAACTGCTAAAACTCAACAATAAGACAAAAAACCTAGTTTAAGAACGGGCAAAGAACTCGAAGAGACACATTTCTCCAAAGAAGATATACAAATGGCCAATAAACACATGAAAAGATGCTCAACATCCTTAGATATTAGGGAAATGTAAATTACAACCACAATGAGATGCCACTCCACACCCACAAAGATGGCTATTATTTAAAAACAGGAAAATAAGTGCTGGAGAGGATGTAGAAAAATTGAAACTCTAGTGCATAGTTAGTGGAATGTAAAATGCTACAGGGACTGTGGAAAGCAATATGGTGGTTCCTCAAAAAGTTAAATATAGAATTACCATATGACCCAGTAATCCCAGTTCTAGGTATATATCCAAAGAGAGTGAAAACAGGATCGGAAACAGATACTTGTATATCAATGTTTATAGCAGCATTTTTCACAATAGCCTAAAGCTGGAAGCAAACTATGTGTCCATCAATAAATGAATGGATAAGCAAAATGTGGTACATATACACAATGGAATATTATTTGGCCTTAAGAGTAAAATGAAGTTATGAGACATGCTGCAACATGGCAAAACCTTGAAAACATTATGCTCAATGAAATAAGCAAGACACATAAGGACAAAACTGTATAATACCACTTATAAGAGATGACTAGAAATAGCAAATTTGCAAAGATAGAAAGCATATTAGAGGTTACTGGGGAGTAGAGGGACAGAGGACTGTCTGCGAAAAAAAAAAAAAAAAGGAAAATCCTTAGGAAAGGATCAACAAGAACAACAAAAAAGAGACCACTTCCTAGAAATAAAGAAAAAAACAAATCATGAGATCAAAAGGCTCAGGATGTGGCAAGCAGAACAGTGATGGAGTTAAGGCCTTGAATGACATCACTGAACCGTCACAATAGTTAGGCACTGCCCACCTCTTGATTCTTATTATATGAATAAAATGAACCTCTACCTGTTCACTATTTGTTTAGGTTTCTGTGTCTTTTGCTGAAAGCATACCTGACTGATACAATCCTGTTCATGATAGCAATAAAAACTCTAAATGTCCAGAACTACTTAACAAGAAAGTTTAAGACTTACATAAAGAAAACTAAGAGAGAGGAGTTGGGCAAATGGAGTAATTTCTTCTATTCTTGGATAAGAGGCCCAACACTGAAAAGATTTCAATTCATCCCAGATTAAGTTTAAAATTCAATATAATCTCAATCAAACCCCAGCAGGATTTCCTACAGAAACTGACAAGATGATTCTAAAATTTATTTGGAAATGAAATAGGCAAGAAAATCTTTAAAAAAACAAAACCAAAACATGAATGGGGGAGTAGAAGGGAATGTGACTGGTCACATACCAAAACATATTATAAAGTCTTTAACAACCAAAACAATGTGGAATGGGCCCAAGAATAGACAAAGAGATTGATGGAACAAAATGGAGAGATATAGAAATAAATTCCTTATATACAAAAATAAATTTATTGTTAAAGATGTTGTTTTAAAATAGAACAAGAAAAGATGATGCGTGGACAAGTAGTTATCAATTTTTAAGAAGAAACTTAATTTTGATCCCCTATCTCACATAATACAAAGCAATTACTAGATGGATTTTTTAAAGCTAAAGGTTTTTAAAACAAGTTATATACATAGTAGGAGAAAATAAAGAATATTTATGTAAGCCTTTTGACACAAGGCAAATTCCATAATCCATACAGGAAAAGATTTCACCTCTTGAAAATTAGCTTAAAAATTAAAAATTCAAATGACAATTTCTTTTGTTAAAAATAACAAAATTAAAAAACAAGAGGGAGAAAATATTTGAAATCTATGTATCAGATAAAGGATCAATATACAGGATGCATATAATGGTTTTTCCCAATCAATATGAAAAAGAGAGTCCAAAAGAAAAATGGTCAATGACATGAATAGGTGATTCACAAAACTATAAATAATCAGTAAGAATATTTACTGATTCTTGCTCACCAGAGTGGCAAAATAAAGATTGATAATATCAAGTGCTGGCAAGAATGCAAAGAAACTAGGCTGTCACACACTGTTGGAAATTTGTAAAATGGTCAAGCTTTTGTTGGGGGAAATTTAGCTAAATGCAATAAACTCTGTATAAGGATGCATCTTTGTATAAAGATGCATCTACAATGATGTTTACTGCAATCCTGTCTTTAATAGTAAAAACGTGGAAATAATCTATATGATAATCCAATTGGGGAAGAGTCAAATAATAGTGTTACTAAATAGTATGCAGGGAAATGGATGGGCTCCCGTCTACCATATAGGAGGTACAAGGTTTGATTCCTGGGGCCTCCTGGTGAAAGGCAAGCTGGCCTGCACGGCGAGCTGGCCCAAGTGGAGAGCTGGCCCACAGGAGTCCTGGCCCATGCAGAATGCTGGTCCATGAAGGAGTGCTGGCCTGTTTAGAGAGCTGGTGCAGCAAGGTGATGCAACAAAAAGAGACATAGGGGAGAGACAATAAGAGATGCAGCAGACCAGGGAGCTGAGGTGGCGCAAGAGATTGAGCGCCTCTCTCCCACTCCGGAAGTTCCTAGGATCGGTTTCTGGTGCTGCCTAAAGAGAAGACAAGCAGACAGAGAAGAACACACAGAGAGCACAAAACAACAGGGTGGGGTGGAGGGAATAAATAAATAAATCTTTTTTAAAAAATAACATGCAATCTCCAAAAGAATGAAGTATAGACCTATAAGCACTGAAGTGAAAATATGGCCAAAACATATTAAGGGCAAAAAGCATCACAGAATACTTAAGAGTTTGATCCCATTATGTAAAATATGTGTGCATTATATATGTAAAACACAGGAGGAGGACAGAAAGTAAATGCACAAAGCTGTTTACAGTGGATATCTTGATACAATGGGGTTGAAGTGAAGGTGGATTTTCATGCTTTTCTCTATGAACGTAAATATAGTTTGAATCCTTTTCAGTGAGAATATAGCCATATAATAGTTGTACAATATATTTGTTTAATAAGAATATGTAAGTGTCATAATTACTTCCTTTGAAAATCCTTTAAGTCATTCACAGACTAACCATTTTATATATATGGTATAAGTATGACATAACATTATTAGAGTTCAAATTATGGTTCTTTTCTCATTTAAGAAATTCCAGTTTTAAAAATACATAACAATTCATACCATTGTAATATATTCAAATTCAACGATGTATTCTGGCAAAACAAGGTCATGATCAAAGATAAACCACTTGCACTGCCGAAAGCCACAATCACAATTTCTTTGTCTTATGACAGAATCTAGAGTAAAAAACCAAAAATATAAACAAGCAAAACTAACAAACCAAAAAAGCCCTTAAAACACTTCAAAATGAAATATATTTTTCATTCTTACTTACTTTAAAAAACAACAAACTCAATAAGTTCTAATGTTATATTATTGAGTTATTTTTCTTTTATATTTTCCTCCAATCCAAGAGATAGCTTCTTAACTCTGCAAATACTTACTAGGTCATCCTTTACTAAATAGACTAGTAGGGTTTAATATTATTCATAATATTTTCTTTTTCATATTTTGTTCATTTTCTATTCAGTGTCGCCATATATTTTTGATAAATACATTATTCCAAAGCCTTTATTAGTTGGGTGATTATTTGAATTCTTTGAGAACTAATAATTATATATACATAATAAAATATAAAACACATAAAATTATATGAAACAAGGTATCTGCTCACACAAATATATCATTGAGGTAGGAATGGAAAAATAGAAGTTCATTAGTATCTATGAATAGGTTTTTGGAAAAATGTCTAAAAACTTTTTAGTGAGGTTGAATTGTAAGCAGCTGTATTGAATTTATTCAGAAAGTTGAAAGCATATTTCTCTTTATGGCAGACATACTTAGCAAATATTTCCGAGGAATGCACACTGAATTAACCATTGGATAGTTGGCTTGACTGATGGAATCTTGTTCATGACCCTGAACACTCTGACCAAGGAACACCTTCGTAATGAGGAGGATGCCTAAATGTGAAGAAAACAAAAATCATTTTTAACAATAATTTATATTAACAGTTTTCCAAAATAATCTTTCTTATTGGCCTCAGACTTGACTACATGTTCTGTAAAGGCAGAGATCCCAGCTAACTTGTTTGCTACACTGTGTGTCCCAAAGAAGGGACTCAATAAAAATTTGCTTAAAAATGAAATGGCTATAAAAGAGGATTCTACCTTGTCCTATGATTATATTGAGCAACATTGTACAGAAAAGAAGGAAAGAACAGAATGATTTAGCAATGTCTTTTAGTAGTGGTTTAAAATAAATAGTTTAGTGGTATGAATTGTTAAGCATGTTTATTTTAAGAAGTTTAAAATAAGTGGTAAAAATAAGTAGTTTAAAGTAAGAAAAGGTTTAAAGGTTTTTTGTTGTTAATTGGGTAAACATTTATCTCTGTATCATCAGCATTTAGCACATAGATTGGAACATGGAAGGCATTCAATACATGTCTATTGAATGAATGGACACTTCTTTTCCCTTTTGATTCTTAATATTCATTAAATCCTAAGGATTCCCAGGAATAGATCTTCCAGTCACTACAATGAAACATGCAGATGACTTTTTTTTTCTACTACGTATACATTATAAAAGGTAAATTGGGATTTTATGGGAATATATCAACTTCATTTTTAAAAAAGCATATTCTAGAATGATCTAATAGAACATTCCCTTTCTTGAAATGGGAATGAAGAAGAATGAAAAACAAGAAGCAAACTTTTTTTTTCAAGTAAGGGGATCTTTCTAGTTTCAATAATCTGCTCAATTTTAAAATATTATGGTTATTTTTAACTGAATGAACAACTGCAAAATGCACACAATTTAATTCAGCATGAACTGTTTTAGTCTGGAGCCTAGAATATCACTCTTATACAATTAAGTTAATCACATTTTTGTAGGTTGGACGGTTGAGACAAAAGAACAGAGTCCCTTACTCCTTGATCTGATCAATTCTCCCTCTTGTACATTCTTTGGTGCTGTGCATTGGCACTTCATCTTTGTAGCCCTTATGAGAATTGTAGTTTTACATTTATTTGTGTGACTATTAATATGTGTAAGCACCATAAAAGAAGCACTGTGTCTAGTTTTGCATAGACTGTATCCCTACTAACTACCAAGTGCCTGGCACATAATAACATTTAATAAATATTTGTGGAACTGAAGAATGAACAGCAAAAGAGGGTGAGGCCAGGGATGATGTGATGATTTTGTCTTTTTCCCCACCCTGTGGGTACCAAGGAATCCTCTCCCAGGAATATCCTACAAATTGGCTCATGTATTTAAATGTATTCAGGCTACAAACGAAGTACTGAGAACTATGAATAAGTTAAAATATCAAAAGTTTATCTTTTTGCTTGATGGGAGAATGTTTGTAAATAAAAAAACTAACAATAAAAAAATGTGTTTTTTTTCCTATAAGGCAACTAATAAAGCAATCCTCACACTTCACAATTTGTCTTTATCCTATTTTCGGCTTAACTGATTTAAAGATACCAGTCCAATATAGAGAGAGCTTCACAAACCAGGTTTTCTTATAACCTTATATTATGATGATTTAGGACAAAGAAGGCCTACCTTCCAGGGCGCTATATGTAATTATTACATACATGGCCAAATTCTCTTTTCTTTTTCCTATGAATTGTGTGTGTGTGTGTATGTGTATGTAAGTGTATGAAAGAATGGCATATATAAAAATAAGTTTATTTTTAGGACATTTTTAGAACACAACACACTGAGCAAAAGTAGAATGTGAGAAGTGTTTATTTCATAAGTTGTATTAAATATTCGAGTAACAAATGAGTCTCTTCCTATTAATGCTGAGACATAATCAATCAGTAAATATTTATTGACAGTCTGACTGAAGTAATAGATTAGAAAGTCAGGTATCATTACATTGGTAAATGTTAAGCTATATGGTTTCCAAAAAATCTCGTGGGTTGATAAAGCCAAGTATGAAAGATTATAGGAAAATTATTAATAAATTTGAAGATTTTGCACTTAAAAGTTCAAAAATACTGTATATTTATAATACCATGTCTGAAGAGTTCATGCTCAACAGAGTTTTTCTTCTCATCCTTGGACTTCTGCTGTAGAAATTCAATTCTGGGACATTCACACAGACTTAGGCTGTTAGCAAGAGTAACAGCTTCTTTTCTGAGAGGCAACTGCAAAGGAAAACAAGGTCTGAGTATTTTTACAAAATTAACAATTCTTCAACTTCAATACAGATGGTTTATTATTTTATGTTTATATGTCTGGGCAAATAAATCTGCAGGCCAGACTCACTGAAAAGAAGTAGATAACCTTCAAGGTGCAACTTCATTCTGCAAAGCCATTTATGTAATATATTTTAAATTTATATGCAAATATGTTTATGAAAAATGATATAGAACAAAATTTGTTCCAGGAAAAGCAGCCAAAGTCAAAATTGACAATACTCTGTGGTGCAAGAGCAACAACTTCACGTATTTTCAATGAGTACTCCACTAGCAATCTCCCAAAAAGAAAATCCTGTGGGAGTGAGATATTAGATTGATATTACATCAGTGAAGCTTCTTATTATATCATAATTTTTGTATAATAATTTACATTCTTTTCCAGATATAAAACATTTCTCGTTGTGTTTATGCATGGAAATCTTAGTTTGCACTGGATTAGCTTTATTTCTTGAAAGTGTTCTATCAGTAATATTCATATTACTTGCTGTGAAAGCAGCTCTAAAAAGCAAACAAAATATCTCTACTTTAAGTATTAAGAAGTGTAGAACTAAGAGTGATTATACTTTGCTCAAGGACAGAACTATACATTGGTAAAGTCATGATTTGAACTTAGGTGTACTCCTTGTAACAATCTCAGAGTTTTAAAATTATCAGTAGTTTATATATCTTTTCTGTCAATGTTGAATTGCCTATATATGTATTTTTTCTTATTGAAACCTGTTACCCAAAGAGGTTTTTTTTAAAAAAACGAACATTAAAATTTGGCTCATATGACCACACATTCCACATCTCAGCAAGTAACCTTCTCAGGTTTCCAATGAAATTCACCAAATATTCATTGGATATAATCTATATGTGTGGCATTGTGTGGCTATAGCATGGTTTTGGCTCTCAAGTAAGAGAAGGGAAGATAGGAATTATACTCAATTATTAAAATGCAAGATGTGTCAAATAAGATATCCTTTTTAATGACATGATTAGGAACAAGTTTGTAGAGATGATGAAATCATGGCTAGGCCTTGAAAATTAGATATAATTCAAATAATCAGAAAATTACAAGGAAAGTATTTTCAAGAGAAGAAAAACATGTAAAGGTATAAAAATAGGTGTGATTGCCATCCATCTATCCATCACCCATCCATTCATTCAGAAGATTTCTCCTAAGAATTTACTCTATAAACAAAGTCCTTGCTCTCAAGGATTAATAGGAAATGCACACAAATGATTACCTTTCAAGATAATGAATGTACTACACACATGCTCACACACACACACACACACAAAACCTTTCAATTAATCTCCACTTAATCAACCTTCACTTAACTCATTCACAGGATTAACCAGTATTTTCCATTCTCCTACTAACCTAGAGCATGGTGATAATTCAAGAATTATCACCATGTTTTAAAAGCATTGATGTTCTTATATTCCACCAAATCTTGTATGTTTATGAAGAGTCAGTTACTTTTGTTCCCAAATTTGCTTATGCCAGTTGTACTTGTTATTGAAATTATATATATTACATAAAGCAATGAAATATGAGAAAGAAGGAAAGTTGTTTCTATGAAAATTAAGTGGAAAGCTTTGGTAAGAATAAAGGCTAATCACTGAAAACTTCAGTCAAGTATGGGGGGGGGGTGAGGCAAATGCAAAAGTTTGGTGTTGGCAGAGGGGATCAGACAAACTAGATGGATTCTTGCACTCTAGTTGTTCTACAAGAATCTTTAAATTCATACTCAACTTTGAAGAACAGAAGACTAATAAGCAATACGGTTGTGGTTGATGTAAGAAAGATTACAGAGTCCCAACCTCAGACTTAAAGGCTTTGGCCCTACCTAAAAGATTGACAAATGAATGTAAACTGGTATATTTTAAGTTATAATAAAAAGTTTGTTAAGTAAATCATTTGTTTACAGTTCACCATTTTTATTTACTTTTTTTTTTAATTAACCTGCAAACCAGGTAAGAAGGTTCTTACTGTTTGAGAATTCAGGAAAGGCTTCACAGAGGAGGACACCTTTGAGCTGAGACTTGAAGGATAAGAAGGTTTCTTAGGGAAAAGGAAGGAGGCAGCATTTCATCAAAGGGAGGTGTGAAACATTGAGGTATGTTTAGGAGAATCACAAGTAGAGTGCATACTTCATTTGGGACATCTGAAATCTGGTAACAGAGAATTAAGTTGATGTTAGATTGTGAGGATTGTGAGAGACCTTAAATGCCAAGAGAAGAATTTGGATTCCATCACTGTAAGTACTGGGGGGAACTACTGAAGGTTTCTCATTATGGGCACATTGAAAGATATGCTTCAGGAAAGGTCAATCTGTCTTCCTTGGGAAAGATGGAAGGAATTGAGAGCATGACCAAGAACATAGTTGCTTGTTAGGAAACAACTGGCAAAGATAAGAATGAGTGTTCTAAGTGTGTAGATTAAAGTGGTGGAATAGGGAAGGAAAGGAAGAATTCAAGCGATATGGTAAAGAAAGAATCACTAGAAATGGTAAATGATTAGATGTGGGGATAATGGAAAAGGGAGAAGTCAAATATAATTCCAAATTTGAGCCTGGTCAGTAGAGGGAATGACAGCATTGTTAGTAGGAATAAGGAAAGAAGACTGGGGAGTTGCTTATGGGTAAAAGACTAAACCTGGTTTAGATACAGTGTATGAGAAGACAAGGCAGTTAACCAGGCAATAATGTCAGCTGTGGGTGTCAGAGCAGAGATCAGCTGATGGGCAGGCTGAAAATGTGATTTTGGAGAAGAGCAAAAAGAAATGAATGATATTCCTTATGACTACTGTCTAAGTCCTTGGGTTTCAAAGAGAATATTTGGCAAGGGCCAGAACTAGAGTCATAGGAGCAGATTTAATGAAAGAATCCAATCCCAAAATGAAAGAAGGAGCTCCCACCTCTTCAGCCTACTGGTAGACTCAATCTCAGATGAGTTTTCCAGACCAAAGACTTTCTTCTTCATTTAGCCAGTTTACATGGCTTTACAAAGACACTGCCAACCTACTCCAAACCCTTCTAAACTGTCTGCATATCAGAGCTCATCTCAAACGATGCAAAACATAAGTATTTATCTTCACTCATTGTGCGCACATCACCGCATAGAAATCTAGCTCATCTGATCTACATGCTACACAGTGGATTTTTTAGTCAACTATGTTCCCACATTACTAGGATCCTAACAATGAAAGTATGTAGAAAAGAAGGGCACATAAGAGAACTTGAACTTTGTGGTATTTTCATTTTTAGAGACGAGGAACAAAAAGGAGAAAAAAACAGGGCAATTTGGAAAAGAGGAGAAAAACAACAGTGTAATATCATAGATGCCAAAGGAGAGTTTCAAGAAAGAGGGAACAGTCGATAGTAATCATCAAATGTTTCAGGCCATTATGGTAAAATTTATCCATAACTTTCTATGTGCCAGGCACGGATCTGAGAATTTTTTTCATGCATTATCTCACTAAATCCTAGTAACATCTCTGTGAGAAATAGATATTATTATTATCTTCATCTTACAAATAGGAAGAAATAGGTGCAGGGTGGTGACATCACATAGTTAGTTAGTAGTAGAGCCAGGATTCAAACGCAGCAATATTATCATTTTATGTGTACCCTAATGTAAAAGGTGTGGGAAGTCCTGCTCTATACCAGCTGCCTCATCAAGGCAATAGAGAACTGAGAAAGGTCAGTTGGGTATTTTGGATCTCAGGAGTGACCAGGAATAAAGGACTATCTGAAGCAAGGTGGGGATAATGAAGTAGAGGATAAAGAAATGGTGGCAGTGACAGGGAAAAGAAAAACAGGATGATAGCTGGAAAGCACAGCAGAATTAAGTGAATGGATTTTTTTCAAGATAGAGAAAGCTCAGCCTGAAGATTTATAAAGATTAAAGACATAACAGATTTATAACAGATTAAAGAAGTGGATTTCAAGATCATCAACAAAAGGGGCACAACATAAAAATAAGATGTTGAGAAGATTAAGACGAATGGACTTGCTCTGGTGTAATCCAAAGATGGAAGATTCCATCCTTTCTATGATAACATTAAGCTTTTTATCAAACAACAGATGTTTGCTATAAAAATGGATAAAAGGAATGGGAATCATACTTTACCAGTGGGAGAGCTTTAATCATTAGGAAGAAAGCATTATTCTAAATGACATTTTATGTTACCTTGCTTGTTTCGCTCTCTTTGAATCCTTTTTCAAGTATTTGTAGTAGATGCCTTTTCTTCACTGTAACTTCAGGATCAAAAACATAAAAAAGGCATTCCAGCATCTTTCGATAGCTCCTTATGAATAATTGAAACAGAGAAAGTTTGAGGACTGATTTACTAAAATCTTAAGCATAGATATTTCCTATTTACATCGGATTTCTAGTGTCGTTATTAAAACCTCCACCCTCCTTCACTCTAAAAAAGGGGCCCCATGTTGATAGATTATGAGGTCATCCTAGCCCCTGGAGACGCATGAAAAGGAAACAGTTACTAACAGGGTACCACAAAGACTTTTGCAAAATAAAATCAAACCTTTATAAAATTGTTCCTTATAGAATTTAACTTCTTACTCTGAATCATGAATATCTTCATTGTCCAAAAACTTTTGGAATTTCTCCTCAAATTTTAGCCTCAGAATACGGTTATTAACTTTAATGACACGTTTTACTTTCACTCCTGTTATACCATATGTTTTGAAGTCCCATGTACAAAAACGTGATAGAATTAATTCATAGCAGGAATTAAACCTATATGGGATAGAGAATAAACACAAAGAAAATGGTACATTTTCCTTAATATATTGAAATTACATATGATAAAAGTTAAAGCCCATATTTTGTGCCTTTTATTAAAGTACGTAGTCATATAGCAGCTCTGTTTCGGTTCAAATTGGGCACATTTATTCAATCAGCAAAAGAAATGCTAAACTTTGAACCATAATAAAAATAATAGCTCTTTTATTACTTATTATATATTTGTTCTGACCAAAACATACATTAGTTGAGGAATTCTTCCTCCCTGAAACACTCTTTTTGTGGCTTTAGTGAAATTACATGTTCCTGGGTTTTCTCTTATTTTCTGCTCCTTCATTGTTTTCTTTGCTGGCTCTATTTTTCTTGGACAGACTTCTGAATGTTGCAGCACCCAGGGATCAGTCTTTGGCCCTCCTCTTATTTCCCTAGGTGATTCCATCTGGTCCCTTGGTTTTCTAGATAGGCTGATAAATTCCAACATTGTGTTTCGCCTTTATCCTTACCCAACTTAGCTGGGTATAACAAGACTGGAATATCTGATTGTTTACTTGATATGTCCACTCACATATGTAACAGACCTTTCAAATACCTACTCCCAAACCTGTTCCTCCTGAGTGTTCTTCATCTCAGTATATGCACCATCATCTAACTGGTAGCTTAAGTTAAAAACCCAGGAATAATCTTTGTCTCTTCTCTCTTCCTTACAAATATCCAATTCTTCAGCAAGTTTGTTTGGCTATATATCTAAAACATCCTGAATATGACCGTGTTTCATCATCACCACTGTTACCACCCTATTCCAAACACTATCATGTCTCAGGTGGACGATTGCAGTAACTTCCAAACTAAGGATATGAAGCAAAAGGGGCAGGGTCCCTGCTGTCATGGAGATGTATTCCAAGACACAGACAGAAAATAATTAAGTAAAAGCATCAATAAAATAATTTCTATACTGATTACCTGCTTTGAAGAAAGGAAGGCTTGGGGTAAGGAATAGGATGGGGGAACATTTATACAGGTCTCAGGAAAGATCTTTCAAAGAAAATATTTGAGCTGAGAATTGAAGGAGGAGGAAGACCCAGGTATGGGTAGATCTCGATAACCAGTACTGAAGTGCTCACTTGCTCTCTGCTGCCCTCACCTGGCCATGCTCACAATAATTCTGGCCTTTTCCCAAGGCACAAAATTTACATTAAGAGGAGATGAAAAATGGATCAATTTGAGAAGGAAGTCAGTGATCCTATATGGAACAAATTTGTTTTTAATGATCTATCAAGGTTCTCACTTGCAAAATTAGCCAGGGCCTGATCCCTAGGTGTGAGAAAAGATCAGAGAGGTAAACTTGCTAATGGGTGGTTTCTTCCCTGAGTCTATATTCTGAGCTCCCAATTTAGAGCATCTGCCTTTCTTATTAGCAAAGACTGACTCAGTTCAGTCAGGAGCTGTCCAGTTACTCCAGCTGAAAAGTGAGCTGCCCAAACCAAAGGAATTCCAGAGATGCTCACAGTCCAGTAGAGAAGACAGACAAAGTGCTGCAAACCAGCATGATAGCTGCTAGTCCAGAGGTCTGGCCAAAGAGTCACATGATCATGTGGAGTGGGAAACCTACTGTCCTTCCTATAAAGAGATTATTTGCTGGGCCTAAATCAGTTGAGTCTTTCCCTGAACAAGTTGTGCAACCGCTGAAACTCTCATTATTATGCTCCCTGCACCCTGATAGAAACTAGTGTTTTAGGCATTTTAGATAAGGTTTTGGTTAAATAAGGCTCAAAGGTGCTCAAGAATTTGTGGAAGTAATGAATGGACAATGTCTAATTTTCTATCCCAGTCCTCCAGGAAAGCAAGAACCAATAATGGCACTAGGAAAAACCACAAAGTGTGATCTTTCAGAGTTTTCTTCTCCGTGAAATCATCAGCTGAGCACTTTCCTTATATGGAATTCCAGGAGCCCTCGAGATAGGTAACTCTAGTGCTAAGAGACATGGCTCTGTGCTTCCTGGGAACATAGGAGTGAAATAATTCATCACTGAGTTTCAACCTCAATCCCTGGCCATGCTAGGGATGAGAAAGCAGAGTGCTAGAATACTGCTGAAGGTGGGAGAACTAGATCTATGCTAATAGAGAAATACCAAGAGTTTTGATAGTATCAATACCACAGAGAGAATGACAGCTTCCCATAGCACTGCTGAATATGTGCTATATCCAGGGGAACATGTCATTTCTGGCCTGAGGTATATGCACTTTTAGTCTGAACCTGAAATAATAACTATGAGAATTTACATGAAATAATATCTAAACCTGCCACACTTCTCCTTCAAGGGGTCCCATAACTTTAAGGACAAATTCAAACTAGCACCCCAGCCTACAAGGCCCTTAATGGTTAGGTCACTGTCATGTGGAACTACTGGTAGTTCCCCAAATGTATTACACCCTTCCCATACCTTTGCACATGTTGTTTCCTATGTCTGGAAAGAGCTTCCCCCCAATTCTTTTTATAATTAACTTCTATATGTCCTTTGAAATTCAGATTTAGGCATCTCCCTCAAGTGCTCCCATTTCCAGAAGACCTTCTCTAAATACCCATTCTTCTCTCAACGATCCTTTTCTCTATACCTACAGTTGTCCTGGAACGTACTGCTGTTTTGACCATAGTTTTCCCAGCCAGGCTACAGGTTTGATGAGGGCAGAAACCACATCTTATTTGACCTTTGCCTCTAGCACCCAGAATAGACTCTGGCCCATAGAAGCTAAACAAATGAACAACAACAAAAAATGATTCAAAGATGAATACAATAAAGTCTCTACCTTCATTGAACTTGTAAACCGATGGAGAGGGAAAACAATGGGGTAAATATAGGGAAGCAAATGTGGCTCAAGCAGCTGGGCACCCACCGACCGCTTGGAAGGCCCCAAGTTTGGTTCCCAGTGTCTTTAAAAAAATTTTTTTAAAAGATATTTAGATTATATAAATGTCACATAAAAAGTATAGGGGATTCCCATATGCCCTGCTCCACACACCGCCCACATTTGCCTCCATTAATAACATTCTTCATTAGTGTGGTACCTTCATTGCAATTGATGAACACATTTTGGAGCACTGCCATGAAGTATGGATTATAGTTTACATTGTAGTTTATACTCTCTCCCACACAATTCTGTAGGTTATGGTAAGATATATAATGGCATGTATCTGTCATTGCAGTGTCATTCAGGACAATTTTCAAGTCCCAAGATGCTCCTCTATTACACCTGTTTTCTCTCTCCCTGACCTCAGAACCTCCAGTGGCCACAGCCTCCACATCAATGATATAAGTTCTTCCATTGCTAGAATCACAATAAGTCTATAATAGAATAACAGTAAGTCCACTCTAGTCCACAGTTCATTCCCTGATCCTGAGGATTCTGGGATGGTGATGCCCACTTCACCTCTAATTGAGAGGGGGCTTCAGTCCCATGTGGCTGATGGATGGGACTCTCTTGCTTGCAGTTGTAGGCTCTCTCTGTTCCTTGGTACGGTGGTTGTCCATCCTTACCTCCTTGTTAGTTGTCCTGGGTGAGACCAATGAACTGAAGAGCAAGTGTTGCAACTCTGTTGAGGCTCAGAGCCCAGCTGGCATATG
>PVKH010004914.1:0-22748 GCA_004027955.1 Chaetophractus vellerosus | reverse complement strand
CCTCTGGTTCCTTTCCTTCAGCCTGTGAACTGAACATACTGGAGCCCCTCTCATCCTAAAATCATCCCTTCCTCAGGACTTCACACCCACTTCTCATTATCACCTTTAAAGAGCAGCAGTAAACACACACCTCCACTTCATCACTGCAGATTCACTGTCCTAGCATTATAATCTGGCTTGTGCCACCATCATGATGCTGAAGCCGTCTCCTCCAATGATCCTCCTAGCAGCCAAACTCAATGGACATTTTCCAACATTTCTCTTATTTGACCTCTTATGGCTCTTGACATTGCTGGCACCCCCCTTCTTCTTGAAATTCTCTCCTGCCTTGATTTCCATGACCCCACACTCTCCTGATCTTCCTCCTCTCTGTCTACTCCTTTCTTGGATTCCTTTATAGGTGCCTCTTCCTCTACGTCCCCTCAAACATTGGTGTTTTTTAGGTTCCATCCTTATACCTCCCCTTACCTGACATACTCTTTTCTCCTTGTTTGAAATGATCCACAAACATAGCTTTAACTGACACCTACACACTGGTAACTTCCAAACTTCTCTATCTCCAATCTATACCATTTGTGTGAGCTCTCCAGACCCTGGTTATATTTGCCTGCTGTTATCTTCACATGGATTCCATGGGCACTTCAAACTCAACATGGTCAAAAACATGCTCAGGGGGAGAAGATGTGGCTCAAGAGGTTGAGTGCCTGCTTCCCACATGGAAGGTCCCAGGTTGAGTCCCTGGTGCCTCCTAAAAACAAAAACAAACAGCAAGCAAACAAAAAAGCCAATTCAGGGTATCTGAAGTGGCTCAGTGGTTGAGAGTCAGCTTCCTACATATGAGGTCCCAGGTTCAATCCCCAGCCCTAGTACCTCAAAAAAAACAAAAACAACAACAATAAGAAACACACTCAATGCTTGTTCCTCCTTTTTCTGCATTGAAAATGACAGCAAACATTTACTGAGTACCAATGATGTTGCCTGACACTAGAAACACATTATCTCATTTAATCAACATAACATCCTTGTGAGGTAGATATTATCATCATCCCATTTCACTGATAAGGAAACTGAGACAAAGGAAGATTAGATAACTTTCCCAAGGTCAAGAGCTGGGATTTGAACCTGGCTATCTGATTTTAGACCCTATGCTCTTAATCTCTCAGGTATATGGTTTCCCCATCTGAGAAAATGACACAGCCCTCCCCAAGACAGACTAGGCAGAAACTGGAGTATCATCCTACTCTCCTGACAATCCTTCATTCCCTTCCCTTGTTGAGTCCACCTCTAGTGCTAGCCTCTTGCTCTCCATTGTCATTTATCACTACTCTCTTCCTGGCCCTGCTTGTGTTTCCCTGGTATTTTAACTGCAGCCCAACTAGTCTTCTTTCTCTAATCTTTCCTCTTCCAATCCAAATTCCTTACTGCTAACAAAGTGATTTTTTAAAAACATTTTTAAAGGAATTATTGGTTTTTTGTTAAATGTAATAATAACATTGTAGTTATACAGAAAAAATGTTCTTAGTCATCATACTGAAGTATATACAGATAAATAACATGATGTCTGAAATTTGCTTTAAATGCTTCAGCCAAAATTAATTAAATTAATTAAACTAGCAGGATAACCAAACAAAGATTGGCAAAATGTCACTAACTGTTGAAGCTGGGTGATGAGGGCATGGGGACTAATTATACTATTCTTATTGTGGATATGTTTGAAAATTCCATAATAAAATATTTCATAAAATTCTTCAAAAGGCTCCTCATTACAATCTCTGATAAATACTAAGTGAAAAGAGCAAGGTAGGGAACAGTGTGCAAGGTGTGCCACCATTTGTCAAAAAATAGAGGGAAACAATATGCACATATGAAGTATTTATTGTCCTTGTCCTAGAGCTGTGCTACTTAAGTTGCAGTCCACAGAACAGGGTCCATGAACTGTTTACTGCCAGTCTGTGATGAGACAGTACAGAAACTTTCAACACAGTTTGACATCCCAATGACGTTCAAGCATGTGATGATTAAATTCTATTCACTTGACTGTGTATCAATCAGTTCTGGTGTCAAATTCATGTGGTGAGTCGCACAAGCTACAAATGAGTCATGCACAATAAGACCACACATTGGTCATGGACAAGAACTTTAAAAAAATTAACTGGTCCTTCACCACAGATAGTTTGAGAAGCCTACAATATTTATGGAGGGACACTCAAGAAACTAGTAATATAATTACCTCAAGGGAGGAAAACTAGATGGCTATGGGAGAAGTATGGAAAAAAGAAGCTTCGCATTGTACTCTTTTTTGTACCTTTTGAATTTTGAACCTTGCCAACTTATTACCTATTCAAACAATAAAAGTACAATTAAGATTCATTTAAACATCAATTCCTATGGAACACTTTCCTTGGTCCTTTAGGCCAGGTTGAGCACGTTCTTAGTATACCCCATGGCTCTATCAAAGCCCCTGCTTGAATAGTTCATCCATCACTTGAACAGGCACCCCTGGGAGCAAGGCCTGGCTCTCCCATTTCTGTATCCCTAGCACCCTGCACAATGCACGACAGCAGTATCAATACCAGGAGATTAATAAATGTTGATCCCTGCCACATCTGTAAAAAGTGAGATGCTATTAAATGAGAATGGGATGAGAGGATGTGGAAAACACTGAAATGTGATGAGGAAGAATCAGGAAACTCAAACCAAGGGTTGTTATAAATCATGACCTTCTGGGGCATTCATTTGCCAGAATTACCTGACCACTATGTCTATGAACTAAGGAGGACCACCACACAAATAGAAACTCATCCATTCCAACACTTTATTTGAAAGGCTCAAGAACTCTGTGAGGTTGGCATGATGAAGATAATTAGTCACATTTTATGAGTAAATCGATGTTCAGAAAGATTAAGGGACTTGTCTAGAATGCTACAGAAAATACCTACAATTACAGGTCTCAATTATTCAGTGATATGCACGTAAAAACAACAGAAGGTCAGAACCAAAAAGGAACTGTTCATTATCTATCCAAACTAGAGAAAACAAATCTTCTACTATTACCAAAGGACTTTTTATTTATTATGATTATTGCTCAGATTACTTTTTGCTTTACTGCATTACACTATCACAATATTATTAGATTATTAACATTATCATCTCCATTCTCATAGTAATAAATTTCTGGTTCTATGGTAAATATCTAGAAGTATTGTCTTCTGAAATTATTCCAGTATGTATTGAATCTACAGTTCTCTAGGATGATTAAATAGCCTATATTAACCCGAGGCAAAGATGACAGCTGGATTTCTTATTTCTTATTAATAAACATTAGAATTAGTGAAATATAATAAATTAGTCCAAGTATTGCATTTTCTATAGCCACTTCCCATTAGCCATTATTGTTAAAAGGGGCAGGGACTGATAATTATATCTGCATAGAACCTGACCTTTTCAAAGCTCTTTTCTATGTAGTCTCATTTTAAGTATTATAAAAATCTTAAAAACCAGGGCAAATAATTTTTTATTCCAGTTTTCAGAAAAGAGAAGCAACACCTAAAGTACTGAAACTGATTAAAGGACTAGACACCAGGCCTTCCAGCCCCCAGGCCTGCAGTCATTCTATAAAGATATCATGGCTTCCAGGCCATGGATCCACCAGACTGTAAGTATCATGAGGCGGGAAAAAGACCATGTCGGATCTGCTCCCCACTGGTATCTAGCGTGGTACCTGACATATGGTAGGCACACAATATATACATTATTTGGTGAATGACTGAATTCACTTTCTTAGACTTGCTTAAGTCAACTTTATGGGAAAATAGGGAATATCACATTGCCAAATATCTCAGCTTTTTAAATGTTATTGGCATTATCAGGAATAAGCAAAAAGGAAACGCAATCTCTTCAAAACTGTATATGTTGAATCCCAAGGAGATCAGAATTCTGGTTCCTGAGTTCCATTTCAACATAGAAGGTAGCACTGGTATGATTTTCAGCTTCCTCGAAAATTAAGTTGACTCACTGGAGTAGGTAAAGGAGTGACAAGGGAAAGGAAAAACTGATGGCAAGGTCTCAGGCATAACAATGGCAAGTGCAAGGCTGGTCCAGCTGTAGCTAACTTACCATGGCAAGAAATAGGCTTGCCAAAGGAGTGAGGACTCACCCAGAGGGACACATCAGTGAGACAATCCACTCTAGGGCAGGAAGACATAGTTTTGAGGCAGGCTGAGCCAAAAACGAGGCACACAGGGGTCTGAAGCACAAAAAAGCCATGCTAGGCATGGCTTCGGAGCCTGATTGTATAGCCCTCTGTACTTAGCCATTCTAGAGCAAGAGAAGGGGAGAAGCTGGCCTCCTTCAGTTTAACACAGCACCATTCCACAGTGTTCTCCTGTCTGCATTGCCGAGGACCCAATGGCTTCCCTTCTATCCCTGAGAAAGCTACTGAGAAATGAGATGGTAAGGATCCAAGAGGCCTGCTAACCTGGCAGAATGCTAGATGCTGGGGTTGTAACCACAAACAGGACAAGGCTGTCCCTGTCCTCAGAGATCTTGCAATCCACTGAGGACACAAACAAAAAAGTGAACTACTTGGAATTTTGGTGAAGCGCTAAGCAGGAAATGTACCATGTGCCAACACAGAGGACAATGGGGATGGAGCTACTATAGAAGGGGTAAGCAGGGATGGCCCCTCTGAGGAGGGAACATTTTAGCTGATACCAGACGTCTGAGAAGTATTTTTCTGTGGGAAGAGTAGGGGGGGAAGTGTCAGGAAGAAGGAAGGGCTTGTACAAAGGAAGAAAGGAAATTGGCATGTTAGAGGAACAGATGATCCTACAACCTGATGGAAGCATGGCAAGTAAAGATTTGGGTGGAGAAGGAGGCAGAGGTCAGGCGCCTCAGAGCCTGGAGGTCATAGTTAGAAGTGTGGATTTGAGTCTAAGTGCAGTGGAAAGTCACTAAGCAGGGGAGTGACATGATCTGGTTTACTTTTTTAGTAAGTTCACTTTGCTGGGGGGAGAATGAGAGCTAGGAGACCAGCCAGGAAGCGAGAGCAGTCATCAATCTGAGAGAGGAGATGGAGGGGAGGAAGGATTTGTGGTATTTTAGAAGCCTGGTGGACAGACCATAGTGATAGTTTGGACATGGAATAAGGAAACAGGAGGAATGGAGGATGCCTTTCAGGAGTCTGTCTTGAACAATGCAGTGGACAGTGATGATGCTGAGACACTGAGGAATGAGGAATGCAAATCTGAACATGTGAGAGGGAGATAGAGACATCAATTTGGGACATGTTTGAGATGACTATGAAGCAGCAAGTAGAGATAACAGGAAGGCAACAGCTGAATAGGCAAGCCTGGAATCAGAGAAAAGTCCAGGCAGGAGGTATAATCAAGGGAGTCATCTAGAGGATATTAAAGTCCTGGGAATGGATGAGATCATTTAGGGAGACAATATGATGAGAGAAGGGAGGTAGCTAAGCAAGAAAAGAGAAGAAATAAAAAGTCAGATTGGTAATCTAAAACTGAGCATGGTAATCAATGTCGCCTACACAAAACAACAAAGAATTGCCCTAAGTATGTGTTCAATAAATGCTGTAGAATAAAAAAAATAAAATTCTTAACACATCCCCTTTAGGCCTTTAAAAGAATAAAACTTTCATGAAGGATTTTCCCCTAAATTCTTGTATATTTGAAACATAAGTAAAACAAACATTTTTGAAGGTCCCTGTTGGGATTATATTCAAAGGGATCCTTTTCCTTAAGAGCAAAAACCAAGTGTTTTTTCCCAAAACTCACTAAAATTAAAAGTAGCCTATGTGAAATTCAAGTCTTTAAAAATCTTACACTCACATTATGTCCTCTCTGTTTAAAAAAAAAACTGTCCCAAAATATAAATTTCCCATCCTCATACACAAAAATATGTTTTTACTACAGATGTCATTTCATCTTGAAAGATGAAACTGGTACTTTTAGACAGCTCCAGAGCTACTTGAGAGATGGAAAATGCTCAAAAGGTCAAGAATTTATTTTAAAACGTTTGGGAAAAAAAAAAAAAAAAAAAAACCACCAACCAAAACCTTTAACTATACCTGCTAGTCCATCCAAAAACTGATAAGCAGAGACTTGAAAATAATAGAATTGCCAGAAAATAAGTAAATATACAGCAATTCTCCAACTGAACACACTTTAAAGCTATAATCACATCTCTGAGTATCTTTTGACACAAGAAGCCTACTATGATTGAAAGTCTTATGCTGTCACTGAAAACTACCAAACAGAAACCATAATTGTAAATATAACTGGGACACTATATTTTTCAAAAATTTCAAAGTAACAAGGGGTAATATATAAGAAGGAAAGCCAGTACATATGCCAAAAATGTTCCTTCCCTCAATTGTTCAAGTTAAATCAAGACTGTAATTTTTTAAAAATTCATATGCTTCTTCTTCTCAGAAATGGAATTGCTCATGATATAGCTACCTAACTGTCTAAGAGGAAAGTCACATGAATGATGAGCGAACATTCATTTGTTCGACAAACACTGATTAAGCATCTACTGTGCACCAGGCCCTGTCCTGGGCCCTGAGAATATATCAGTGAAAAAAAGTCTCATGCTTTCAGCTTAATTCAGGGAGACAGACAATAAACCAATATATAAATATGTATTTACCAAATGGTGGTAATTGCTATGAAGAAAAATAAAGCTGGGTATGGGGAACAGAGGAAACATGTATCTTTTATACAGCATGGTCAGGAAAGATCTGACAAGGTGACATCTGAGCAGAGACGTAAGGGAAATGAGGGAGTCAACCACGATAATATTCAGGGACTAGAGAGTTTTAGGTAGAGGGAACAACAAATAGAAAGGCCCTGAGGCCGGAGTATCCTTGAAGTTTTTAAGGAACAGCAAAGAGAAATGTTTAAAAGTCTGGCAAGGTTGGAAGTAAGAACAGAGAGGGCGCCTGGTAGACCAGGATTTCAGATTTTACTTTAAGAATGAGAAGCTATCGAAGGGCTCTCACAAAGGGAACTTAAGTTTCTACTCCTAAAACCAATACGTATTTCTCACAATCTATTTATAAGTGAAGCAAAGTATACAATAAAACAGGTTTATAGTATGGTGACATTTTTGTAAGAAAGAGTACTTGCAAATGAGAACAAAAGCCTAAAATTCTCAAAATGTGATTATTTTGGTCTATATGAACATGGTTTCTTTTTTAAGCTTTTCTTTGTTTTCCACATTTTCTGCATTAAACATGAATTACTTTTTTTATTTGTATTTTTCATGAATTACTTTTGTAATTTTTAATTTTATCTTTAAAAAGAAAAAAAAACCCACTCAACCATGAGACTGCCATAGTCTGAGATCTTACTTAAATATGATAAAGAAAAGAAACAAACAAAAAATCCAAAAAACATGGAGAGCATTTTCTCCAAAAATTACTATGCTTAACAGGCAAAGTTGGCCTGTCATGAACCACTGAACAAATCAAGCATTGCTCAATATATCAAGGTCACAAAACCTACTTGGTTAATATGTTTATCATTACATAGTAGCTCTGTCCTCTACAGCAACTTTGATACCATCTTTCCAAGGCAGCAACAGAAGGGCCCTTTTTCATTCATTTCCTAAGACTCTTTGATACTTCTTTGCTGCTTCTGGATTTTTCCACTGTATGTCTCTTAGAAACAAATTAAGCCCAAATAAATTGTTCCAGCTAATGAAGTGCGCTTTTGGCTCCTTCCCCGTGGTTGAGAATTATCCAGCAAAACACCAATTATTTTAGGACGTGTTTTCTCTTAGTTTTGAAATATTGCAATACTAAGTCACCACAAATAAAGAACATCAAGAAAACAACATACAAGAACATGTATAAATGGAAACTAACCCCTTTTTAAATTGAGGCTGTGTGGAGGCGGTATGAATGAACGTTTAGGATATCTAGATAAATACATACCATGTGTTCACATGACATAGATAAAAACCAGAGGCATGTGCTCACCTCCCCTGCCTTCTCCATGTGAACTGGGGACGGTGTTCTCGCCACCCCACGCCCAACCCCCAATCACATAAGTTCCTCACAGGGCACAATCCAGGGCAATCACTGCTCAGAAATACGAACCGTACAACTCAAAATGACTCAAGCACTCACAACACTTTCCACCCACACCCCACACCCCACCCACTCCTCAATCGCTTCCCAGAGGTGTCCCTGAATGAAACTCCCAAGCTGGGAAGGTTTAGCAAGCCTCAAACTCCCCTCAGACCTGGCATCCAGGAACGCGGGGTGCAGGGCTCCCGGCTGAGCCTAGGCGATCAAGTGGGCAAGCAAGGGTCGCCGGATCCCACCGTGCCCCGGCTGGTGCGAGGCGCGGCCCCGCTGCCTGTCCTTCCACCAGGGCCACCGGCTGCCACAGGCCGACAGGACGCAGCGAGCCCGCGGGAGGTGAGGCGAGTGGTCCTCGGCCACTCAGTAGCTCCGTCCCGCGGCTGTCAGGCCCCGGGAGCGCGGCTGGCACACGCGGTGCTCACACTCGGACACGCACTTGCACACGGGCAGGCGGGCGTCTGCGGACACCCCATTTCCCCTCCGCCGCCCCTCTGCTCCTTTCACAACTGTGTGGCCCGCAGGGGCTACAGTGAGCCCCAAGAGCCCACCCACAGGACCACGAGTGGCCCAAGCCTGGAGCTGGGGGGCAGGGAGTGATGACAGATGGGGGCGGAGGGCGGCGCTTCGGGGGGAAGGGGTGGAGCCTGCCCGCATGGGGGTGCTGGCGGCTGACAGAAAGACCCCGGGCAGCGGGCGGGAGGGGTGGACGGATACCACAGCAGGGCCGCGCTCAGGCGTGGCGGCAAGGCCCTTGCGCAGACACGGGGGGCTGACAGGAAGAGAGACACACAGACATGGGGGACTGACACGGGGCGGACGGGCCGCGGCGGGCGCTCACCTGGCAGCGGCGGCGGCGGCGCCCGTGGCCGGTCGGCTCTCCCCGCGCTCCAGGGCTCCCTCCCGTCCTCCCTCCTGGCGGGCGACCGGCGCAGGCCCCGCAGGCCCCGCAGAGGTGGCTGCGACGCCGGAGCCGCGGACTGCTGAGCGGCGGGGACGCAGCTGCACCAACTGACTCTGGGCCGCTGGGCTCGGCTCGGCTCGGCCGCGCTCGGAAGCGCTCGGCTCCGCTCGGTCCCTCTCGGCTCGACTGGGGGCGTGGCCCGAGCCCCCCCCCCCAGGTCGTAAGGGGCGGGGCTTTCCAGCGGGCGCGAGCCCCCTGACGTCGCGGCGAACCGAACCTTGCCCGCGACGCATGCGCGGGCGTCTGCCCTGCTTTTCACCGCGTGGAGGCTGAAGGGGATGGGCGAGGCGTGCACTGGGGGGCGGATGCTGTGGACCCAGAGGTTCCCGGCTTTTGTAGCCCATATTCTGGTCTTTCATGAGGACTAACCTAAGGTAGGATACACCAGTTCACACTTCAAAAGGATGGAGTCAGGGCAGCCAGGCGCCGTGGCCCCAGCCCATTTCCCCAAATCCAGGGTTCCCCAACAAGCATCGCCTGGGGGTTGGTGTTTTATTTTATCCCACCCAAGCCTTCACAGCAGTTTGTAGTCTCTTTTTCTTCCTAAAAAACAAACAAAACTTCGGATGACCGATCACGTAACATTATATTTTGCGGAAAGTGAAAACTTGGCAAGCATCTGTCAGTCTCCCCAGGTACAATAATTCTGCCCTTTCTTCACAGCTTCTATTCTGCAACCTGTAACTGCCTGAGGTGGGTGGATAGGGGACACTTTCCTGAGTCCTTGCCAAAAGTTCCAGGCAATTCTTTTGTTATGGAGCCCAAATCTGTGGCCAGTATGCTCTAAAACCTGTCCCCACCTTTAGAATCTAGTGATAATAAACAAAAGCTCTGCAGTCTGACAGAACTGAGTTGGAACCCCAGATCTGGATTTTATTAGCTGAGTAACTTCGGACATGCTATTTAATCTCTTATCCATAAAAGGACAATGAAAATATTAGTAACTAAGCCAAAAGGATGATTGAAAGGATTAAATGACAACACAGTGCCTGGTGCATAGTAACTATTGATTTAACTTCAGGTTGCATATAACCTTCAGATCTTAAAAAGTCATGAACATATACATAAGTGTTGAGCAGTATGTCCGACTTAACATGTCCTGAGCCAAACTCCTGCACTTGCCCCTTTCACAGTCTTCCCCACCTCAGTTAATGTCAACTGCATCCTTCTGGTGGCCCAGGCCAAACCACTGGAATTATCCTTGACTCCTCTCTTCCTATCATAGCCCACATGCAATCCATTAGCAAAGTCTGTCAGCTCTACCTGTAAATATTTCTACATCAGACTGCTCCTCAACATCTCTACTGCTACTACTCTTATCTGTGCATCATCTCTCACCTGGATTATTGCAATAGCCTCCTACCACCTCTCCTTGATTCCATTCTGCTTATATGTAGCCAAAACAGCAGGATTTTATTAAAACCTAAGTTAAACAGACAACAATAAGTGCTGGAGAGGACGTGGAGAAATAAGAACATTCCTTCACTGTTGGTGGGATTGTAAAATGGTGCAGCCTCTGTGGAAGACAGTTTGGTGGTTCCTCAGGAAGCTAAATATGGAACTGCCATATGATCCAGCAATTCCTCTACTAGGAATATATCCAGAAGAACTATAAACCATGACACAAACAGACATCTTCACACCGATGATCATAGCAGCGTTATTCACAAAATGGTTGTTGCCAAAAGATGGAAACAACCCAAGTGTCCATCAACCAATGAATGGATAAACAAAATGTGGTAGATACATACAATGGAGTACTATGTTGCAGTAAGAAGAAATGAAATTGGGACACATATGATAACATGGATGAATCTTGAAGACATTATACTAAGTGAAGTAAGCCAGAAACAAAAGGACAGATATTGCATGGTCTCATTAATATGAACTAAATATGAAGAATAAACATATGGAGTTAAAACCTAGAGTATAGGTTATTAGGAGATAAGAGGAGGGTTAAGAAGAACTACTAATGCTTAATGTATGTAGAAGTTTTAATGAACTTAACTGTAAAAGTGGGGGAATGAATAGAGTTGATGGTAACACATTATAGTGTGTAGCAGCTGGTTTATAAGTGGGATTGTGGCTGAAAAGAGTAGTCTGGGGGCATAAATGTTGATTGCAAGAAAGCTAAAGAATAATTTAGGGACTGAATAACACAGTGAACCCAGAGGTGGATGAGAATTGTGGTTGAGGGTACAAATGCAAGAGTGTCCTTCTGTGAGCCTGGAGCAGATGTACATCATTATTGCAGGGTGGTGGGAATGTGGAGAAGCACGGGAAAACTACAACTGGTGTGACCTATAGACTGTGGTTAATAGCAATACTGTAATATTCTTGCATCAATGCCAAAGATGTACTGTGTTGATAATGGAGGTATATGGAAAAAGTGTGCCAAGTGTATGCTATGGACCATGGTTTGTGGTAATGGTCTGATGAGATTATCTCATAATCTGTAACAAATGTCCCACCACAGTGTGGTGTGTTGATGAAGGGGTGTTGTATGGGGCTTCTACACATGTACATGATTTTTTGTAAGTTCACAACCTCTGTAATAAAAATATATTTTTAGAAAAAACAAAAATGAAAATATATTTTTTAAAAATAGGGTGGGTTGAAGAAAAATATATCAAATGTAAGATAGGAACTATAATTAGTAGTAATATTTTGATGATGCTCTTGCATAGTTTGTAATAAATGTTTCACAACAATGCAAGGTGTTGGTGGAGGGGTGATGTATGAGATTCCTGTATGATATTATGCATGTTTATTTTGTAAGTTCACAATCTTTATTATACACTTATTGTTTATGCATGTTCATGTATGAGTGATATACTTCAATAAAAAATATATATTAAAAAAAAAACCTTAAGTTAAAACATATCTCTCCCCTGCTCTAAATACTCTAATGGCTCCCCATCTCACTCAGAGGAAAAAACAAAATCTTTTCAAGGGCCTCCAAGATCCTATGTAATCTGCCTTCCCTCCCACTCACCCCATTACCTCTCTCAACATTCTACCCCCTCACACCATTCCAGCCACACTAGCCTCCTTCCTGCTCCTAGAACAAGGAGGCTGTCCATCTCAGGACCTTTGCCCTTGCTGTCTCTTCCTCCAGATATCAGAAAGACATGTGCCCTCACTTCCTCCAAATTTCTATTCAAAAGTCACCTCCCAGAAAGATAGTCCCAGATCACTTTACTAAAATATCAAGTCATAAATCCCTATTACAGTCTATCCCCTCATCCTGCTTTACTTTTCCTCATAGCCCCTATCACCTGAATATCATCTGTAGTGTCCCTGAGGGAAGGAACTTTGGTTCCTCTGCAGCATCTGGAACATGGCCTGACACACAGAAGGTACTCAATAAATATTTCTTGGATGAATGAGTGTATATTTGGAAAATGTTGCTTCAATTTAATTTCATTTATTCATCAAAATTTTCTGAGCATCTCTTCTAAGCCAGGTACTAAGAGATACAAGGATGACAAGGCACTCTCCCAAACCCTGAGGAACTCAGAATTTTGGAGGAAATAGATATGTAAAGAAATATTTCTGGAAGAAAACACTAGATGAATATGTCAAGTGCTTTGGGAAGCACAGAGACAAGCATAATTAATGGTATATAAGAGAATGTGAGGAGGCTTCTGGGAGGAGGTACCATTGGGGCTGGGTTTGAAGTTGTTGAGGAGGGGGCTCCAGGCAGAGGAAACAATGTCCACATTCAGTTAATACCAGTGCTTGTTATCCAAAGGGTCCAGACACAATTTAGGAAGTATGTCACAAATACCCCAAGGAGGTGATTTATTTTCCTTTTAAAAAAGAATTTAAGTAGATTCCAGGTGATCTTAATAATTATGCCACTCTCACATTCTGATGAGCAGTAAAGAAACTTTACTAGAAATATAGTTGGTACAAAAGAATTACAACCTGATATCCATTTTATTGGAGTGGGCTATACCCATGTCCTTTTTGTGTTGGTCAGAGGCAAAGAACATGCATAGGTTACTGGTAACCAATTGAGGAAGTTTAAGGAAAATAAAAGGGGAATTTATCTTAAGGCTTTTTTTGTGGAGGAAAAGTGTCTGTCAGAGGCCAAGGACAAGAACCCAACTAGGCTTCTGGATGGGTTGGAAGAAGAGCAAGGGGAGCCAGTAAGACTCTCCCTGCAAACTAGTTTTCTCTTCTTCCAGGTAATACAATGAGAAATAAGGTTACAACCACTCCCAAGTACATGATACAGTTCCAACTATCCAGAGAGATAGAAACTAAAAATCCATAATCATCCTAATTCCAAACTCCAAGAGAAGAGGCTCTAATTGGCCCAACTGGAGTCAGGTACTCTTGTGCCCCCAATAATCATGACCAGCTTATAGATCATGAAGGTTGCCAGGAACCCACCTCTGCAGATCAAGGAATAGGCAGTTACCAGAAAAAGAGGAATTGTTTTGAGTTGAGGAGATACCGTAATAGAAGTCCCCCACAGAACCACGGTTACTATTGGTGGCAAAACCCCAAGGATACATTTGATAGCCACAGGAAATAATTAAGTTCCTGGCTTCTGCACAGTAAGGAGAACTTTTTTTAGGTAGCAATCAAAACAGGAAATTATTATTTTCCCAACAAAAAGTGACAAAAACTGGGGTGGCCTGCATAAGCCCTCCATAATGGGCATTGTAGTGACCTCCTGTGGTAGTTTACATTAATGCTAGCCTCCAAATATTTCTGATTTACCTCCCAGACCCAGGATAAGATGATTCTTCCTTACAGTTTAGAGTTGGGAGTGGCCACGTGACTTGGTTTGACCCATAAAGTGTTGAGTAGAAGTATATCACTTCTAAGTCCAAACTTAAAGAGTTAGTAGGTGATTTGCCATACTCACACTCTGTCATAGCAATGGACAATGCTTGAGTTGGTGGTAGCTTCATCAGTCTGGGACTCAGAATGAGTAGACATGGCATGGTGCTCCAAGCTGACCCATGGTGGACATGTAGTGTGAGCAAGAAATAAACCTTTGTTGTTATAAAAACAAGATTTGGGCCTGTTTGTTACCACAGCAAGACCTAGCCTATCCTGACTGATGCACCTCCCTAACATCCAGTCTATCCTCTCCCAATTGTACAACATTAAGACTCCCACCACTGAGTGTGGTACACCCTAACGAAACACCTCCCACCTCTGGGTATGGGTATGGACCCTGACTGTTCGAAGCCATTTGAAGTAATCTCATCCACCTTGTATTGATTGTTTCAGGGATAGACCCCAGCTTATGCCTATCAATGCCTGAAATTCACCTCACCACAATAATTGGATAGAACCCTCTCATACCATTACTGCTCCTCCTCTATTCTCTGCCTGCATTGAAATACCCCATCCTTGCAAAAAGATTGGCATATCAATCATATGCAATTGTTCAAGGCTCAGACTCTTCCTTACCTATGATCCAATAGTGCTGGCTACCATTCAGAGCTGTGCAGTCCTAGAAACTACAAATATAGCACAGAAAAATAACCAAAGAAGAAATACTTTTGGTTGCAAATAATAGAAAACCAAGTCAAATTGGAATCAACAACATAGGGGATTTAATGGCTCACATAATTTTATGAGATAGGGTGGGATTCAGGTATGCCTTGATCAGCACTCCAATTCTGTTTCTCTTTAATTCTTTCTGATTTTCCCTATTCCATGTGTTGGCTTCATCTTCAGGCTGGCTCCTCTCGTGGTCACAAAATAACTGCCAGCAGCAAATGCTTCCTCACTGACATCCAGAAAGTCTTAATCAGATTAAATGCCAATTTCTCATCAGAAACCATGGAAGCAAGAAGGCAGTGGGACAAAATATTTGAAGTGCAGAAAGAAAACAATTGCCAACCAGAAATTTTATATCTGGCAAGTATTTCTTTAAAGAATGAGGGAGGGATGAAGACATCCCCAGAAAAACAAAAGCTGAGAGAGTTCATCACACCTGAACCTGTCCTGCAAGCAATGCTAAAGGGAATTCTTCAGACTGAAAGGAAGGACACCAGATAGGGACTCAAGTAGCATAAAAAAATAAAGATATCCAGTAAAGGTAACTATATGGGTGATTATAAATGCCAGTACTATTATATTGTATTTTTGTTAGTATGTAACTCCACAGTTTACTTCTTACGGGTTCTAAAATGCAAATACATAAAAAGTAATGATAAATCTATGATTTTTGAACATATAACATATAAAGATATAATTGGTCACAAATACAAATAAAAGATGGGGGACATAGGGATAAAAGAATAGTGTATATATATATATACTATTGCGGTTAGGTTGGTATCAAATCAAACATTATAGACATAGGATGTGAAATTTAAACCCCATCATGATCACAAAGAAAATATATGAAGTATATATACATAAAGAAAGGAGAAAGGAATCAAAATAGTACAGTACAAAAACTCAAATAAATATGAAAGTAGGCATTAGCGGAAGAATTGAGGAACAAAAAAGACTGAATAGCAAAATGGCAGAAGTAAGGCCTGCATTATCAATAGATATTTTAAATATAAATGGATTAAACTCTCCAGGCAAAAGGTAGAATGGATTGTAAAAAGCATGACTCAACTATATGCTATTTACAAGAGAATCACCTTAATTCAAAGATATAAATAGTACGAAATTGAAAGGATGGGGGAAAATATACTAAAAGAGCTGGGGTAGCTATACTAATATCAGATAAAATAGACTTTAACTCAAAAACTGTGATCGAGGGACAAAGAAGCTCACTATATACTGGTAAAGGTGTCAATTCAGCAAGAAGACATGTCAATCATAAATATTTATGCATCTAGTGACAAAGCCCCAAAATATATGAAGCAAATGTTGACAGATTTGAAGGGAGAAATAGATGGTTCTACATTAACAGGAGAATACTTCAATCCACTACTTTCAGTAATGGATAGAACATCTAGTAAAAGATCAGTAAGGAACTAGAAGATTGAAGGATACTATAAGCCAATCAAACCTAATAGAGATACATACAACACTTCACCCAACAGCAGAAGAATACACATTCTTCTCTAGTGTACATAGATCATTCTCCAGTATAGGCCATGTGTTAGGTCATAAAACAAGTCTCAATAAAAAAAAGTACTGAAATATACAATGTATCTCCTTTGACCACAGTGGAATGAAACTAGAAATCACTAACAGAGGGAGTACTGGAAAATTTTAAAATATATGGAAATTAGACGACATACTCTTAAACAACTGATTGGTCAAAGAAGAAATCACAAGAGAAATTAGGAAATATCTTCAGGCAAATGGAAATAAATATGCAACATACCAAAACTTGTGGGATGCAGCAAAGGCAGTTCTGTGAGGGAAATCTGTAGCTCTAAGTGTTTACATTAAATAAGAAGAAAGCTCTCAAATCAGAAACCAAACCTCACAACTAGAGAAGAGCAAACTAAACCCAAAGTGAGTAGAAGATGGAAATGGTAAAGATTTAAGCAGAGATAAATGAACTAGAGAATTTAAAAAAATAGAGTCAACCAAACCAAAAGTTGGTTCTTTGAAAAGATCAATAAAATCGACAATTCCTTAGCTGGACTGACAAAGAAAAAATTAGAGGGAACACAAATCACTAAAATCAGAAATGAACAGGAGGACATTACTAATAACCCCAGAGAAATAAAAAGGATGAGGATACTATGAACTGTATGCCAACAAATTAAATAACCTATATGAAATCCTAGAAACATACAAACTACCTATACTTACTCAAGAAGAAACAGAAGGTCTCAACAAATGAATAATTAGTAAAGAGACTGACTCAGTCATCAAAAACCTCCCAAATAAGAATAGTCCAGGACCAGATGGCCTCACAAGTGAATTTTACCAAACATTCAAGAAGAATTTATACCAATCCTGCTCAAACTTTTCAAAAAAAAAAAAAAAAACTGAAGAGGAGGGAACACTCCCTAACTCATTCTGTGAGGCCAATATCACCCTAATACCAAAGCCAGATAAAGATATCACAAGAAAAGAAAATTATAGAACAATATTGCCTATGAATATAGATGTAAAATTTCTCACCAAAATCGTAGAAAACTGAATCCAACAGTATATTAAAAGACTTTTACACTTTTTATCCCAACTATGCAAGGGTGGTTCAACACAGGGAAACCAATTAATATAATATACCTCAATAGTAGAACAAAGGGAAAAAAAAAATACATGGTCCTCTCAATTGAAGCAGAAAGGCATTTGACAAAACCCAGCACCCCTTCTTGATAAAAAACATTTAGAAATGTGGAATAGAAGGAAACTTCCTCAACATGATAAAGGGCATATATAGAAAAACCCACAGCTAACATCATACTTAATGGTAAAAGACTGAAACTTACCCTCTAAGATCAGGAACAAGACAAGGATGCCCACTGTCATTACTATTATTTAACATTGTACTAGAAGTTCTAGCCCGAGCAATTAGACAAGAAAAGAAAATAAAGGGCATCCAAATTGGAAAGGAAGAGGAAAATTCTCCCTAAGGGCATCCAAATTGGAAAGGAAGAGGAAAATTCTCCCTATTTGCTGATTATATGATCATATAGATAGAAAATCCTGAAAAAATCCACAACAAAGCTACTAGAGCTAATAAACAAATTCAGCAAAGTAGAAGGGTACAGGATCAGCACCCCAAAATCAGTAGTGTTTCTATACACTAGTAATTAACAATCTAAAGAGGAAATAAAGAAAAAAATTCCATTTACAATAGCAAGTAAAAGAATCAAACATCTAGGAATACATGTAACCAACAATGTAAAGGACTTGTACATGGAATAAACTATAAAACACTGCTAAAAGAAATGAGAGGAACTATATCCATGAATTGGAAGACTAAATATCATTAAGATGTCAGTTCTACCCAAATTTGATTTATAGACTCAACACAATCCCAATCAAAATTCCAACAGCCTTCTTGCAGAAATGGAAAAGCCAATCATCAAATTTAAATGGAAGGGTAATGGACTCCATGTAGCCCAAACCATCTTGAATAGGAAGAATGAAGTTGGTAGACTCACACTTCCAGATATTAAACTTATTACAAAGTTACAATAATGAAAACAGTATGGTATTGGCCCAAGGAAGGATACATAGACCAATGGAATTGAGTTGAGAGTTCAGAAATAAACCCTCACATCTATGGCCACAGTGATTTTTTTCCCAAACTATTTTTTGTTCTTTATTACATACACATATGAATCCATAGTTGGTACATAGTATTGGTCTTTGTTAGTGTTTTATTCAAACTTACAAAAATGTAGCATAGTATATGCATCACACTGTGTCTTGATTTTTTCACTCAAAGACTTGTGATAATTTTTTTGCTAATATATATTTGTTTTGTCATACTTAACTGTTCTACAGTTTTCTGTTGTGTAAATGCAACACTCTTTATTCATTCATTCCCTTACTGGTGGCTACTACATTCCTTTCCTACATGCCATACTACAAATTGCCATGTACTAAAATCTCTTGTGTCTGAGATTTGACATTTGAATTAAAGATTTCCCACATTTATATAATTTCGCTTCAGTATAAATTTCCTGATGAATACAGAGGTTTTCTATCAGGTTGAACGCTTTCCCACATTTATTACATTTATATGCTTGTTCCCCTCTATGGCTTTTAAAATGCGGAGTAAAGGATGACTGTAGAGAGCAGACTTACTACACATTTAAAACACTCACATGGTTTCTATGTAGTATGAATTTTCTTATACTCCATGAGGTATTTCTTCAGATGAAAGCATCCCCATGTTCATCACAATACTAATTTATGTATGAATATTCTCATGCTCAATGAGATTTAATGCCTGGCTGAATGATTTCCAATATTCCTTACACAGGGTTTTACTCCTGGATGATTCTTTGATGTGAATATAACTCCCACATTCATTAAATCCCAAATGGTTTCTCTGAAGTATAAATTCTCAGGTATCTCATGAGGTTGAATTTCCAAGATTTTCACACTCATTACACTTAAAGGGGATGACTACCATGTGGGACAAACTAGGGCAAAACTCACTGGATTCATTATTTTTTCTTTACACAGATTCTCTCATGCTTAGGTAAGCATGAAGCAAATTCTTTCAAAGTGAAGTCACATTCATAGAAGTGTTATTTTGAGGAAACAATGCCTGAGGTCAGAGAAAATATTTTCCCAACTTTCTTACATCCTCTGCCTTCATCTTAAGTCTGTGCTGTTGTCTGTAGATGCAATTTGCCTTTTGTTATGCCACTCTTTCTGCTTCTTCACATTCCATGCTTCTTTGTGACAATATCTCCTTTACATTTGTTCTATTATTCATGGCTCTTGCTTCAACTGAGGATCACATCCAGTTTGGTGACTTTACAACAAGTAAATGGGAAATAATACAGCACCTGAGCTATGCTGGGGACAAAACAACACCCCATAAATTAAGCCAGGAACCTTTAAGCTTCTGGAGGATAAAAAAGGTACAGCTTCCAAAGATGCATGAATGAGATGGCCTGGGAACAGAGGCCAAAATTGTGACCCCAACTGCTTTTTGACAAGGGTCCCATGTCCACTCAATGGGGAAAGAATTGTCTCTTCCACAAATGGTGCTGGGAAAACTGGATATCCATATGAAGGTGGACCCCTACCTCATACTACATAACAAATTAACTCAAAATGGCTCAAAGACCTAAATATAAGAACCAAAACTATAAAACGCCTAAAAGAAAATCCAGGGACACATTTCAGGACCTTGTGTTAGGCAATGGTTTATTAGAGTTTACACCAAAAGCAAGAGCAACAAGAGAAAAAATAGATAAATAGTACTTCATTAAAACTTTTGTACATAAAAGGACTTCATCATGATAGTAAAAAGACATCCTACAGAATGGGGGAAAATTTGGAAATCACATATCTGGATATATCCAGAAATATATAAATAAATCCTACAAATAAACAAAAAGACAAACCACCCAATTTTAAAATGGCAGAAGACTTGAATGGACATTTCTCCAAAGAAGATATACAAATGGACAAAAAGCACACAAAAAGATAGTCAACATCATTAGCCATTAGGGAAATGCAAACCAAAACCACAATGAGATACCATTTCACACTCACTAAAATGGATACTATCTTTATTTTAAAAAAGGAAAATAAGTGTTGGAGAAGATATAGAGACATAGAAACTCTTGTGCATTGCTGGTAGGAATGTAAAGTGTTGTAATCACTGTGGAAAACAGTTTGGCATTTCCTCAGAAAGTCAAGTATAGAATTACAGTATGACCCAAAAATCCCACTTCTAGGTGTATAGGCAAAAAAATTGAAAACATGGACGTGAACAGATATTTGCAAACTGATGTTTCTCAGGGGCATCATTCACAATTGCTAAAATACAGAAGTAACCCAAATTACTTCAATAGATGAATGGATAAACAAAATGTATATACATTCAATGGAATTTTATTCAACCCTAAAAAGAATAATGTTCTGATGCATGCGACAACATGGATGAACCCTGAGGACATCATGTTGCACAAAATAAGCCAGATACAAAAGGACAAATATTGTATGATCTCACTGATATGAAATAATTAGAGTAAGCAAATTATTAGAGTCAGAAACTATAATACAGTTTACCAGGGGCAGGGATGGGGATAGGGAATGGGAAGAATGCTTGATTGGTACAGAATTTCTGTTTGGGGTGATGGAAAAGTTTGAGTAATAGATGGTGGTGATGGTAGTACAACATGTGATTGTAATTAACACCAACTGAATTATATATTTGAATGTAGTAAAGAGGAGAAATTTTAGGTTGTACATGTTACTAGAATAAAAATGTTTTAAAAAATACCATAGGACTGTACAACACAAAAAGTGAATACTAATGTAAACTATGGATTACAATTAATAGTACAATTATAATTATATTCTTTCATCAATCGTAAGAAAATGATTACCACACTACTACACAGTGTTAATTACTGGAAAAACTGTGTGTGTATTTATGTGTGTGTGTGTGTGTGTGTGTGTTGGTGGGGTGTATATGGCAACTCTGTATTTTCTGCATGGTTTTTCTGTAAACTGACAACTACTCTAATAAAAAAATTATTAAAAGATTTAATAATTAAGGTGAAATAAAGATATTTTTCATGCCAGAATAAAACAAAATCTAAAAAATATTGAACTCAATGCCAATAGTCCTGCACTACAAAAAAATACTAAAGGAAGTTTTGAATTTGGAGAAAAATGATTCCAGGTGGAAGCACAAATCTACAGGACAAAATGAAGAGTATAGGAAGGGTAAATATTTGGGTTAATATAAAAACTATTTAAAATTTTTTTTAATCATTTAATGTTTAAAGCAATAATAATGTCAATATATTGTGGGATTCGTAAAATGTAGAAGTAAAATACATGACAAAAATAGTGCAAAGGGTAGGAGCAGTAAAAGGAATTACAAAATTAACTATAAGGTTCATTGTTTTGGGAACAGATGGGGCTCAAGCAATTGGGCTCCCATCTACTATATAGGAGGTCCAGGATTCGATTCCTGGGGCCTCCTAGTGAAAGGCAAGCTGGCCCGTGCAGTGAGCTGGCCTGAGCAGAGAGTCGGCCCATAGTGCTGGCCTGCGCAGGAGAGCTGGCCCACACAGAGAGCTGGTGCAGCAAGTTGACGCAACAAAAAGAGACACAGAGAAGAGACAATAAGAGACACAGCAGACCATGGAGTTGAGGTAGCACAAGAGATTGAGTGCCTCTCTCCCACTCCGGAAGGCCCCAGGATTGGTTCCCTGTGCCGCCTAAAAAGAAGACAAGCAGACATAGAAGAACACACAGTGAGCGCAAAACAATGGGGGAGGGGGGAGAAATAAATAAATAAAAGGGGGCCGACTGGATAGCCCAGTGGATAGGGCGTCGGCATACCACATGGGAGGCCCTGGGTTCGGTTCCCAGGGACCTCTCCTAGCGGGCAGACCGCCTTGAGAATGGCAAGCCGCCATGGGCGGGCCAGAGCTACCGTGGGCAGGGCAAAAAGCTGCCACAGACAGGCAAAAGCCGCCACGGGCAGGGCAGGTCGCCTGCAAATCGAGCACAGCCAGCCACCCGCGAACTGAAAAGCCGGCCGTGATGGAAGCAGAAGCAGCCCACAAGTGGGGAAAGCCGCGCCTGCGAAGTGACCAAGTCTCGGCGCGTCGCCGCAGCGGGGGTGGGGAAGGGGAGATATGTAATAAAATAAATAAATCTTAAAAAAATAATAATAAATAAATAAATAAAAGGTTCATTATTTGGAAAATTGTATAGTATAATTCAAGATATACTGCAGTAAATTAAGGATGCATATCATAATCTCTGAAGTAACCGCTAAAAATGTTGAAACAAAAGGGGATATATCTAAAAATCCAATAGAGGAGATAATTTAGAATAATAAAAAAAATAGGGGGCCGGCTGTAGCCCAGTGGATAGGGCGCCGGTTCACCACATGGGAGGCCCCAGGTTCGGTTCCCGGGGGCCTCTCCGAGCGGGCAGACTACCTTAAGAGGGCAAGCTGCCGTGGGTGGGGCAGAGCTGCCGTGGGGAGGGCAAAAAGCCGCCACGGGCAGGACAAAGCCGCCACAGGCAGGGCAAGTCGTCTGTGAACAGAGCAGAACTGCTCACGAG